>CAUZLF010000093.1:0-30284 GCA_963580285.1 Lucinisca nassula | reverse complement strand
GATGTTAGAGGTCCGGTACCGGACCTCTATCGGACCTCTAGCCACTTCCGTTGCCACCGATCTAACGTGAACAATGAACATTGCTACCTATCCAAGTACTGGCAGCACCAGAGGAAGCACTGTCTGGGTGTAAACTGGGAAAATTGTCCTGTCTTACGCATAAGTGCCTGCATTTTAAGCAAAACCTATAGGTACTAGTCAGACGCCGCGCTCTACGGTGCCTTATTTTGATCTATACTGTTTGCCAGTGTCTCAAGTTATGATTCCAGGTTCATATTCTGCTGATAACCCTCTACACTCTGACGCCACAACGATAGCCACGTGGGAAATAGCTGACGGGAAATTTTCGAACAAAATTGTGACAATGATAGTCACGTCCAATGAGCCAGTTAATGCCAAAGGATACTTATCCCCAAGCTCAGGTAAGACAGCCAAATGCTCAATCAAGTTATATAGTGAGGACATTGAGTAGCTTGATAATAGTCCTATTTGTTGGCTGTGCGTGCGCATTTGAGTAATAGACCCCTATAGTGTGCAGGCCCAAATTTATTATGGAAATCAGGTGGTTTTGACGAGCTCAAGAAAAAGCTATATTCGGTGCACATATAAGAATGATTCAACAATGCCATTTTAGAGGAAAGGCAGATACAGTAGAACTTCGAACACCGCTGACTCGGTTACCATGGCTGGGTCGAACTCTTTCTTGAGTCCCTAGGGAATTTCGCTACATATGAAATAGTAAGGGGAATTTAAGGCTATTTTTGTTCCTTATCTTGTAAATGTATGCTGTGTGTACTCATTAGAATCGCCTCAACGAGGAACTATACACTTTTAAATTGTCTTGCCTGACAAAACAAGTGGATAATTCAGTTAAAAATTACTGATTAAGGACTTTACTAACTATCGACATGAATCCTGTAACAATTTAAAGAAAATCTGGTGTTCAAAATAAAAGCTTTTGGGAAAAATGTAAAAAAGTGCATTTTTCACAAAATCTGTTTGTAATCGAATTTTGACTTCAACATTGTTTGCGTATAGGTAACAAGTAAAAAGTAAGGAATAAAAAAATAACATAACATCTAAAAATTATCGAGAAACAAACACTGTATTGAAATCTCAAAAACTGCTTTTTTCAGCGAATTTTTCAAAATAATGTTTCAAGCCAAAAATCGACCCGAAAGTGCCTTCAATCGTTTTAGGATTCTCAGCTGTGTCTTAAATATTGATAAAAACAAAAACCGCAATCAGAAATGCCATACTTTTCGCTCACTTCCGGTGGTTTGGTCCAATATTTAAACGTCGATAACATTTCAACCATTGTGAAAATTTTCATTTTGTAAACAATATTCCCAACGTTCGATGATGCGTAATAACTGGTAAAAATGGGAATCACATTCGCGACACAAAAAGTTTGACCCAATGGAAACTTGAACAGCATAATTTTGACCCTTGCTTTGAGCCTGTGGCTCTACCCGTTAAATCGTAGCTATCATTAAACATTTTATTCGATAAATCAGTTATGCCACTGATGATAATTTATATAATTGGAATTCAAATTTCATTAAAATGTTTCGCCAGTGACAACTTAAAAATGAGTGTATAGTTTCTATTTCCGGTGAGTATATAAAAGAACACCGAAAAGAAGTCCCAAACTATCCCCTTTACGCCTCCTGGCATTAACCCTCAGTGGCTCGAACTACCCCTGCCTCGAACATAATTACGTGGTCCCAAAGGTGTTCGAGCCATTGAATTTCGACTGTAGTATTATATCACATAGGCATGTTGCTCTGTCTTATAGCCTGTTAACTGTATGTAGTCGAGTGTTGTGTAGGATATGTGGGGATTAAATGTTCTATAAACTTATCACTTGGAAGAAGCACAACAGAACTGAAACCGAGGGACGTCTTTTTTCTTAGCCAGACTCGCTAGTTTCGGCCAATTAAGCCTCATCATTGACACTTAAACACTGTAAAAGTGTTGCAGTAGAATCAGTTGTCCCAAACGAACTAGAAAATATAACCAACACTATAATGAAGGTAAAGGAGATATTTTACGGCCGCCACATATTTTCTCAACACCAGCTGTGGTTAAGTTTATCAAAAAAAATATTTGCAAAGGAGAGTTCTTAAAAATGTCACTTGTCCATCGCGCGTGCATGTGTGTACATGTCAGCAAGCTAACGAGCCCGTACGAGGAATATCCTTGTCAACCAAACTTTGTCATACATTCTAAAATATGCTACAGTTATCTTCTGTGATACACTGTGAGAAACAGGACTCCATCACGTAGCGCTTTTCATTGGCTTTTTTGTGTCAGATGACAGAAATTATTGTTAACCCATTTTGTACCAAATGGAATCTTCCTCCTTATGTATATCAGGAGTTCATTTCAGTGTTTAGGGGTGACAGGTTGTGTTTCCTTCAAAAGGGGGAGTTCCAGCCTATAGTAAATTTCCATAGGGTTCTGCCCACGCACAGATTTCCATGATATTGTGCATAATGAATGCCTGGTAAATGACTGTCCATTATTTAGCTATTTCACTCTCATATCTGTTTTCATTATAAATCTACACCGTTTTGTTTATTAGCACATCTGAAAATAGGGGTACCCGAAAACAAGTGTATATATACATAACAGCTTCTTATGTTTTGGAGTTATTTTGTTCTCAGGCATCACTGTAGTCATTTGTGATTATTTTTGTGTCACATTTGCTATTGTTCAGGCAACATTCCATAGACCACTCTGAATTTCAGATGAAGGAGTCCCCAGATTTCACAACCATAAAATCTTTTAAAGGTTGTTTGACTTTTGATTTCACACTGTTGCAGTTCTTGTCACCCCATTAGTTTAATATGAAAATTGCCCATATATGTGTAGAACATTTTGTCAAACTTTCTTGAAAATCTGAGACCGGTAACATACTGCATTTGAACATTGAATAGTAATGGTCAGATTTTTTTTTTTTTTTTGCAAACCATTTGTAGGTATGGAATAACATTTTCAGTCAAAAAATTGCTCACCAATATATGTATCAACATGAATATATGTATGTTTAAACCTTGCTGTGTGTAATATGAGCTCATGTAATCAGCATTTGTATCAGTTATGGTACCTTGGAAACCACCAAAATAACACAATTCATTATTAGCTTTCATTAACAATTCAACCGGGTTTTATTTCAAAAATATATTTCATTTCATAACAAGCGTTTTTGCATTTAATGTAACCCTATTGTCTGCTGAAGCTTATTTTGTTTGTTTTGTTTGATCTGAGGTTTAACGTCCCTGTCAACACTGTAAAGGTCATTTTGGAGACGTTGTTTCAAATTTTGTGGGACTTTTACCCGACATTGAGATAAAAAGACATCTCAAGCCCTGACGCCCAATGAAACCAATAGGGTTTATAAGCATGGACGGTCTGACTCGCACCACTTTGCCTGGGCAGGTTTAGGTCCTCTAAGCGGTTTACCAGTACTCGTGTGCGGGTCGGTTTCATTTCTGCGTGGGAGCATCATGCAGCCCATCTATTTCTTCAAGCCCCGATGGGCGGGGCCCGATTGCTGAAGCTTATTATGACAAAGTTTGCTGAAATGAAAAGTAAAACGGTTGGTTCTGTAAACCAGACAGTTTAGCTTGACTCTCTGTTAAGTATGTATTGAACTGATGCAGTTTACTAAAAAAGTTTGAAAAGTCTGATTGTCATACCATGTGGTAAACCTGTCTAAAATTAGCAGGAATCTGTGTCTCAAACTCCCGAAAATTCTAGCGGGTTGTAAGGGGAAGGCTCATAAATGGCTTACAGTATTGCGTAGGTAAAGGGGTCTTTAGGGTATTAACCTAGCTGAAATCACTTCTGCATCCTCGTCAGACACCAGGTGCTTCTATTGAGGCGATTTACGCGGTCACTCGCTCTGATGACTAAATCAGACTTCGGATGCTTGTTCTACAGCTATAAGAAGGGACAAAGGCCACCACTCTGGTGATTTCATCAGACTCCGTTTTTCTATTCAGGATTGCCGACACCACTGACTTTTGTATTTAAGGGTAAGTCAGGAACCCTTTCATAGCAAACAAGGCTCAGGTGTACGAATAGAGCTAACTCTCGTTTACTGCTAAGTTCATGCAAGAGACCACACAACAATAATTTGACAGTTCTAGTTATAATTGATATCTTTTCTGCTTTTCAGTAACATATATGTGCCAAACATCAAAATAACAACATAAATCATGAAACCAAATTACACAAAATAAAGAGACACAAATAAGCTAAATTTTATGCAATAAACCCCTCATGATCTATGCAGGATTCTTAGACATACTTCTCCTGCTGAAGACATGGCAGTTTGATAGTAGTAAGACCCAAAATAGTAAATTATGATCCCAGATACAACTGCACAGAAAATGGCTATATTGACAAGTAAATTTAGAATCAGAGCCAAAATTAGCAGCCACATTTTTAGGGTCCTTACAGCTCAAAAAGCAATGATTTTCCCAGAAGATTAGGCTTTCCACATGCCTGTAAGGCTTCCCAAATATAAATTATTTAATTAAATATTAATTTTCCAAAGGTAAATATTAATTTCTGAAATTACTCAAAAATGTTTGTTACCCCAAAATTTCAGGTTAAATTTGTCCCAAATAATTTAATAGAAAGTAGTCCGGAAAGAATTTTACCTTGCAATACACAGTAGTAATCCCAAACAGATTGTTCACTCTTCACTGCACAATAATAAGTTCAATAATAATTTTCACTGCACAATTAAGTCCAAAGGAATTTCACAAGTCACTAAACACAGAAGTAATTAATCCAAGAATGACAAAGGTCCAAAATTGACTCATATTTATACCTGTCCCAAATTTTAGCTGCAATCTGATTGGTTAATGAATTTAAGAATTTTTAAATCCCCCTTTTTGAGCTAATTAAAAACATTTTTTGCAAACAAAGTATTGCAGACCAATCTTAAGATGCATATTTATCATCCTGTCAATTTACAGCTCTCAAAAAGGCCCAGAAATACCTTAAAAATGGTGTTTTAAAAATCTGCAATAATGGCATCAAAAAACATGGCTGACTCATTTTTGACAGGTCAACATCCAAGGCAGTTTTTTAATTACTACAACTACACAAAGTCCTGATAAACTATGCAAATAGGTGGAAAATGAGCATTATTTACATAAAAACATGTTAGTAGAGCATTTTCCTGATTAAAATATGTTAACTTGCTAAAAATTGGAAAAATAGTGAAACTAGGTCAGTCCCTGGAATTTCAGCCCCTGGATGCAAGCTGGACCAAAATGCTCTTTCCAGATTAAAGCAAAAATAAACAATGAACTTTCATGCTACTTAGCAAACATGAAAATAGCATAAAAATCTACATTTCTGCCACAAATCAGGACATAAATTGAAAGGATAAGCTTTAAATGGCTGAAAATGTAAATCAGACGGCCGGTGCATGATAAAAGGTCACTTATGGAAATGTGTTTTGCAGCCATACCTCAGTAAAAACAAGCCCGATAGACTTGAAACTTTCAAGAAAGCTAGAAAATTGCTCATTCTAAAGAAAAATACAAAAAGAAGTTCAATATTTGCTCAACATTTAAAGAAAATGTACAAAAACATGAAATGCATGTAAAACAATGGGCCAAAACCTGCAAGTTTACCACAACCAGAATGGCACAGATTGCCTGAATGTCCAAGAGTAATGATGTTTTTATTATGGCTGAGCCAGGTATATCATAATGCCACAGACAATATTTTCTGATCTTTTGGTCCATTGTATACACAGATTATTGTAGACAAAATGGAAACACTGTTGTTTTGGCTGTTTTGTCACTCTGATAATGTCCCCTCAAAATCTGAACTAAAGCACTTTAATCGCAACAAATGTCACCTGCTGTGCAAATCAGTGTAAGGAAGTTAAATTTTTAAATATGATCAAATAGGATCCAGAAAACAACCAGTTATTTTTGAGTAACATGAATTACTATAATAGAGAAGACTATTCAGTTCAACTTTCAAATCATTTTAGAGGAAGGAAAGAGCAAACAGTATATCTGCTATCAGTACTATAGAAAAATATAAAGCCAACTGCAGATTTTGGTTGAGCAAATATGCTAGTAGTACAGCTAACAGCTGATTCGCGCCAGTTGTAAAACTGACGAATACAGAGCTAGAAAACTTAACATAGATGGCAAGTACAGCAAACATATGACTAAATATGTGAATGGTATTACAAAATCTATATATAATATCAGCTGTCAAATGTATTAGTTACAGCAACTTGCATTCCAGCTATTTCGTTTAGGGAAGTTTATGACAAATGCCACTTTTACAACTAGTTCCAGTATGACTAGCTCTGTATTTATTTTGAAGACTAAAACATAGTAGCTTACACTTTTGCAGATGTTATAATGAATCCAGTAAAAAAAAACCAGAACATGATTTTCATGATCTTACAAAGTCTCTAGTGGGGGAGCGGAGTGCGAGTCTCTTTGACCAAGTGATGTAAAAAAAAATATACCAAAAACATGGACCAATCAATCATAAGAACAAATCAGAAAACCAGTCTGTCCCTTCACAGTTGGCAAATTATTGACTGCTGTTTTATTTTAAAGAAGAAAATGACAACAACAAACATAATTAAAGAAATATAGGATTATGAAAGTAATTTATTAAGCAAATTCAATACGGCATTGTGTATTACTGACACCAAGTGTCTTTGTATTGCTGGGTTTAAAATGTACAAAAAGACCAAATAAAATAGGGTAAAAAGATCCACCTTGCCTTATTCTTATTGTGTCATATTGTAATTTCTTCAGCATTGTCAGTTTTGCAATACTGTTAACACTAACATACATCATGAACAGTGCATGAATGCATTCTCTTTAAAATGTTAGGATAGAACTTGTATACATTGCTACTGTATGTTCTCATTTACTTTTTAAAAGCCAAACTAAAAATCCTGTCTGTAACAGTTTTTTTTTTTTTTTTTTTTTGGGGGGGGGGGTGGGGGCGGTTAGTGTGGGTGGGTGGGGGGGGGGGAATTACATAAATGCCTATGCTTAGCTTTGTATGATAAGGTGGCACTAAATGTTCATAGAAACACAATAAAAATACACTGTCAGGAAATCTTGTCCCCTGACATTGTACCTGATTTTAACACAAAAATAGACCTGAACCCATATCTAGCATTCAAAAACAATGTTACCGGTTTCTGATTTTTTTTAATATGTTAAATATATAGAAGATATATGTGGCCTATTTTATATGCAATATCTTGGGGTGACAAGATCAGTAACACATCTAATTCTTATGATGAACATTTTATCTTTTACAAATTTTAATGAAAAATAGAAAAAAAATGTAAATAAATTTATGAGTAAAATTAACAGACATAAACACATTTTTATTTTTTGTATTAGATTAATCCTTATAGAGTTCTGTTGCCAATCAAAGCAACAAAATTTGAAAATAATCACACCTATTGATTTAAGACCGAAAAGTTCACAGGTGTGTATGACCTCTACAGGGGATTACCTCAGGGACCTCTCCTGAGACCTATAGTAATTTAACAAATGAAACAAAGTTATATATATAGTTGATACACCTCAAGTAAACAACAACTGAAGTTTCAAGACAATCTGTGCGTGGGCAGATTTGGAACTCCCCATTTTATTTGAAAAATGGCTGACTTTCCTGCAAAAAAATAGTGTAGGCCCTGACGAGACGCCGCGTTCTGCGGCGTCTCATCTGGGCCTGCACTGTTTGCCAAGGTACCCCTTTAGGGGTTTCCGGTACAAAATGGGTTAGTCTACTACTGAATAGTGTAAGCTGTAGTCAGTTTTGTAATTTGTGCATGTAAATGATTATTAAAATGTGTTTGTATGTATTAGATCCAAGTTTCGGTCAGAATAAAATAATGAAGTAGTTAAATGTCTATGTTTGAAAATCATTAATATGATAATTTTGAGAAAAATTCTCAAAAAGTGAGCCAGCCGTCGAACTCCGTTCGTGCCGGAACCCGGGATTGAACCGGGGGCCTTTAGATCTTCAGTCTAACGCTCTCCCAACTGAGCTATTCCGGCTGACGTTTGACTTCGTACTGTCATGGCAGTTTGATTGACGGGACGCTTTTCAATCTAACGTGAAGTCTCACTGCCTGGTTTTTGTTTGATTTGAGGTTTAACGTCCCCGTCAACACTGTAAAGGTCATTTTGGAGACGTTGCTTCCAATTTCGTGGGACTAACGTGAACAATGAACATTGCCCCCTATCCAAGTACTGGCAGCACTAGAGAAAGCACTGTCTGGGTGTAAACTGGGAAAATTGTCCTTTCTAACGCATAAGTGCCTGTATTTTAAGCAAAACCTATAGGTACTAGTCAGACGCCGCGTTCTACGGTGCCTTATTTTGATCTATATTGTTTGCCAGTGTCTCAACTTATGATTCCAGGTTCATATTCTGCTGATAACCCTCCGCACTCTGACGCCACAAAGATAGTCACGTGGGAAATAGCTGACGGGAAAATTTCGAACAAAATTGTGACACTGATAGTCACGTCCAATGAGCGAGTTAATGCAAAAGGATACTTATCCCCAAAGTCATATGCTCAATCAAGATTTTTTTTTTTTTTTTTTTTTTGGTTTGGGTTTTACGGCCCTTTCAAGATTATTTCACTCATATCGAGCCGATCGTTAATCAGAGGTGGGCGAAAACCGGAGTACCCGGAGAAAAACCACCTGACCTTCCGTTGCAGAACTTGGCGTCTCACACGTGGCCCGAGCGAGGCTCGAACCTACGGCGGTGAGAGACCTAATGACTAAGAGTCAGCGCTCTTATCCACAAGGCCACGGAGGCCCGTGCTCAATCAAGATATGTAGTGAGGACATTGAGTAGCTTGATAATAGTCCTATTTGTTGGCTGTGCGTGCGCATTTGAGTAACAGACCCCTAGTGTGCAGGCCCAAATTTCTTATGGAAATCCGGTGTTTTTACGAGCTCAAGAAAAAGCTATATTCGGTGCACATATAAGAATGATTCAACAATGCCTTTTTAGAGGAAAGGCAGATAGTATTTTCTTGCACACCAGACAAGGAAATCCGTGATTTTACCCTGGGATAGAAATTTATGTTCTGACCCTGGTGTTCCGACCAAGGCAACAAACATAAATGCGCTTCAGTTCTATTCAACTGCCGGAACTACTTCCGCACTACTTTTATTTTGTAAACAATATACATGTGCGAGTTGTCAAAACTAACCGGATAAGTTGTGCAAGAAAAAGAATGCAATATGGGGTTCTGTTGCAGATGGGCGTTTCCAACCTCGGGATGACCGTGCTGAGCGGAACCTCGGTATAGCCTCGGTTCCGCTCAGCACGGTCATCCCTCGGGTTGGAAACGCTCATCTACAACAGAACCCCATATGAGATTCTTATAACATCACATAGACAGTCCAGTGTTGTGTAGAATATGTGGGGATTAAATGTTCTATAAACTTATCACTTGGAAGAAGGACAACAACACAGAATGAAACCGAGGGACGTTTTCTTTCTTAGCCAGACTCGCTAGTTTCGGCCAATTAAGCCTCATCATTGACACTTAAACACTGTAAAAGTGTTGTAGTGAAATCAGTTTTATCATATGACGTCGCGTCTCAGAGTGTAATAACGTCATGCAATATTTTCGATAATCCACTAGTGGATTAAATATGCAAAGTATCTAGATACGTCCCGTAACCTTACATGTACGACATCCTTAACGACGTCGCGTTTACTATTGACATTTGTACAAAACAATCGTGAGTAAAATGCGTTTTAAATGCCATATGATAAATAGAATCTTGCATTCGTGCTCATGTATTATTGAATTTATTAAATGAGTTGAGGAAAAGGGATAAAATGCTCGGCAAAGCCTCGCATTTTATCCCTTTTCCTCAACTCGTTTAATAAATTCAATTATACAGGGACACTCATGAAAGATCCTCTAGTTATCCCAAACGAACTAGAAAATATAAACAACACTATAATGAAGGTAAGGGAGATATTTTACGGCCGCCACACATTTTCTCAACACCAGCTGTGGTTAAGTTTATCAAAAAAATATATTTGCAAAGGAGAGTTCTTAAAAATGTCACTTGACCACCGCACGTGCATGTGTGTACATGCCAGCACGCTAACAAGCCCGTGTGAGGAATATCCTTGTCAACGAAACTTTGCCATACAATCTAAAATTGCTACTGTATCTTCTGTTATACGCTGTCAGAAACAGGACTCCTTCACTCAGCGCTTTTCATTGGCTAATTTTGTGTCAGCTGACAGAACTTATCGTCAACCCTTTTTGTACCAAATGAAATCTTCCTCCTTATGTGTATCAGGAGTCCATTTCAATATTTAGGGGTGACGGGTTGTGTTTTCTTCAAAATTTATTTGGAAAATGGCTGACTTTCCTGCAAATAGTGTAGGCCCTGACGAGACGCCGCGTTCTGCGGCGTCTCATCTGGGCCTGCACTGTTTGCCAAGGTACCCCTTTTAGGGTTTCCGGTACAAAATAGGTTAGTCTCCTTTTTAAATCTTCCAACTGAATTGTGTTAGCTGTATAGTCAGTTTTGTAATTTTTGCATGTAAATGATTATTAAAATGTGTTTGTATGTATTAGATCCAACTTTCGGTCAGATAGTTAAATGTCTATGTTTGAAAATCATTAATATGATAATTTTGAGAAAAATTCTCAAAAAGTGAGCCAGCCGCCGAACTCCGTCCGTGCCGGATTGAACCGGGGGCCTTTAGATCTTCAGTCTAACGCTCTCCCAACTGAGCTATTCCGGCTGACATTTGATAACCTACTGTCATGGCAGTTTGATTGACGGGACGCTTTTCAATCTAACGTGATGTCTCACTGCCTGGTTTTTGTTTGATTTGAGGTTTAACGTCCCCGCCAACAGTTGTAAACGTCATTTTGGAGACGTTGCTTCCAATTTTGTGAGACTTTTACCCGACCTTGAGATGAAATGA
The DNA here is from genome assembly GCA_963580285.1 of Lucinisca nassula. Lineage (NCBI taxonomy): Eukaryota > Metazoa > Mollusca > Bivalvia > Lucinida > Lucinidae > Lucinisca > Lucinisca nassula. Next base: position 19,278 of record CAUZLF010000093.1, on the reverse strand, counting down.
CATCTCAAGCCCTACCGCTCAATGAAACCGATAGGGTTTATAAGCATGGACCTGAGCAGGCTTAGATCCTCTAAGCGGTTTACCAGTACTCGTGTGCGGGTCGTTTTCAGCTCTGCGTGGAAGCATCATGCAGCCCACCAATCTCTTCAAGCCCCGATGGGCGGGGGCTGTCACTGCCTGGTGTAAACTGGGAGAGTGGTCCTGTCTATCCCTTAAGTGCCTGTATTTTATGTAAAAAGCGTAGGCCCTGGCCAGACACCACGTTCTAGGGTGCCTTATTTTGGTCTATACTGTTTGTTAATGCCTCAGCATATGATTTCAGTTTCTATTTGGTCAGTGATAGTCACGCCGGTCAATATGACATAAATAGTGTTGACTGGGCCGTTAAACTACAAAGAAACAAATAAGAAAATAAATAATCAAGAAAATATATTTACAGTAAAATTCCTATACAAAGACCACCTTTGGGACTGTTCAAAAGTGGTCTTTAAGAACACTTTTGAACAGTCCTAAAGGTGGTCTCTGAGCAGCGGACAGTGTTTGCTAAAAATTAAAAGAAAGAATAACTACAGCCTGTTAATTAAGCTTTTTTTAAAGCAGAAAAAATAATAAGTCTTAATTTTAGGTGGCCTTAATTATTATGGCGTGGGATATGTTGCAAAATTCAATAAATAAAATTTATATGCATAAAATACATTTAAATGATATATTGAATTATTGGAATGCAAAATCGTTATGTAGGTGCAATATTTTTTTGTTTTAGATGTAAAAACTTTTTATTTTAAATGCTATATAATTATTTAAATTGAGAAAAATTATTTCAGTTTAATTTTATAGTTAAATGATATAAAATGATTCAACTGCATAAACGCGGTTTAATTTTTCAAAACACATTTAGATTCACAAAAATCATTTAGATGATATAAACTCATTTTAATGCATAAAAATGGTTTAATTTTCAAAACACATTTAGATTCACAAAAAATCATTTAGATGCATAAGCATGCCGGGAAGGTTAATAGCGTGACGTAGTCAATCGATACCGAGTACAAGTAATAGCTTTACACATAGATGTTATTATCAATCAATTGTCTCTTGGTTTTGCTTTGGTTTAGCGACCCTTTCAGGATTATTTCACGTATATTGAGCCGAAAGTTTATTCAGAAGGTGGGTAAACACCGGAGTACCCGGAGCAAAACCACCTGACATTCCGTTGCAGAACTTGGCATCTCACATGTGACCCGAGCCAGACTCGGACCAGTGCGATGTGAAACGGTATCTTGGTCTCATGGTATATAGAGTGGGTGCTCATTTCATAAAAGATGCGCGCAATGAAACAATATTTATCTAAAGGACTGAATTAGCGTTACTGCTACTGCTGGTAGTAGTAGCAGTAATGCTGCTGTTACTGTTATCTTCACGTCGAACATCAATGACTAAATCTTATCCTAGTGCGCAGATTTCGCAGATGCGCCGAAGTAAGCTACATGGTTCAAATATATTCTTTTTATGAAAGGCATGAACACTCATGAAAGATACTCTATATACCGTAAGACCAAGAGTCCCACAGATGGATAATGACGTCTGTCTCCAAGACTTGATTGTTCGAATTGAGGTTTAACGTCCCCGTCATCACTATTTAGGTAATTTTGGAGACCTTGCTTCCAGTTTTGTGGATTTTTTCCGACATTGAGATGACATTACATCTCAAGCCCTGCAGCCCAAAGACCAATAGGGTTTATATGCATTAACGGCCCGACTCGCACCACTCTGCCACTCCTAAGCGCTATATGAGTACTCATGTGCGGTCGGTTTCAGCTCTTCGTGAAAACACCATGGAGCCTAATCTATTCCCGATGGACGGGGTTCTATTACATGTACTGAGTATACCTGTTAGCACAAGACATTTCTGACATTCTAACATTCTAATTTCTAATTTCTAACTCCTTACTTCTCAAGCCCTGTCGTTGAAAATATTTGAGGGTCACTGATGAGGCCTAATTGGCCGAAACTAGCGATTCTGTCCAGAAAACCTGTACACTCCATGTTTTTCAGTTTTGTAGTGTATTCATTGCTTCCAAAGAATAACCCTTTCCAGAACATATTTTAACGTCACTGCATCTGGTGTCTGGGAATATGGGGCGGCGGTAAAAGGTCTCCCTGCTTTACACCATATTGTAGTTATATTTTCTTATCCTTTTGGGACCATTGATTTCATTGTAAAATTTTGAAAATATTTGAGGGTCACTGATTAGACCTAACTGACCGAAACTAGCTAGTCTGGCCCAGAAAACCTGTACACTCATTTTTTCCAGTGCTGTAGTGTATTCCTTGCTTCCAAAGGATACCCCTTTCTATAACATATATAACGTCACTACAGCTGGTGTCTGGGAAAGTTTGGCGGCCGTAAAAATCTCCCTGCCCTACACCATAGTGTAGTTAATATTTTCTTGTCCTTTGGGATCATTGATTCCATTGTGAAATTTTGAAAATATTTGAGGGTCAATGATGAGGCCTAATTGACCGAAACTAGCTAGTCTGGCCCAGAAAACATGTACACTCCAAGTTTTCCAGTTTTGTAGTGTATTCCTTGCTTCCAAAGGATAACCCTTTCTAGAACATATTTAACGTCACTACAGCTGGTGTCCGGGAATGTGAGGCGGCCGTAAAAAAGTCTTCCTGTCCTACACCATAGTGTAGTTTATATTTTTTTGGTCTTTGGGGTCATTGATTCCATTGAGAAATTTTGAAATTATTTGAGGGTCACTGATTAGGCCTAATTGGCCGAAACTAGTTAGTCTGGTCCGGAACACTGTACACTCCATGTTTTCCAGTTTTGTAGTGTATTCCTTGCTTCCAAAGGATAACCCTTTCTAGAACGAATTAAGATCCTCTAAGCGGTTTACCAGTACACTTGTGCTGTCGGTTTCAGCTCTGCGTGGAAACAGCATGCAGCCAATCTATTTCTTCATGCCCCAACGGGCAAGGGCCGATGTATTAGGACAGGTTAGGGTCGGGTCGGGTCGGGTCGGTTCGGGTCCGGTATTAGGATATTAGGGTAGGTAGGGTAGGGTAGGGGTAGGGTACGGTAGGGGTGGGTAGGGTAGGGTAGGGTAGAGTAGGGTAGGGTAGGGTAGGAGGGTAGGGTAGGGTAGGGTAGGGTAGGGTCGGGTCGGGTAGGTAGGATAGGGGTAGGGTAGGGTAGGGGTGGGTAGGTAGGGTGGGGTAGGGTAGGTAGTGTAGGGTAGGGTAGGGTACACAAAACCCACCTACCCTCCAATACCTACCTACCTACCTACCCACCCGTCAGTCCCGCCTGCCCGCCTGCAAGCCCACACAACCACCAACCCGACAACCCACCTACCTACCTAAAATCGACCTACCTACCTACCTTGCTACCTACTTAACTTCATACCTACCTACCAGCTTACCTTACTAATTACCTCCCTTCTCACCTACCAACTAGCCTGTGTACCTGCCTGCCTACCTACTTACCTTCTGAACCTACCTACCTACTTACCTGCCTGCCTACCTTCCCTAAAGACCTCCTTACCAACCTATCTAATTAACTGCCTACCTGTCTGCCTGCCTGCCTGTCTGCCTGCCTGCCTGCCTGTCTGCCTGCCTACTTACCTACCTATCTGACTGCCTACCTACCTAAAACCGTACATTACTACTGTATGTATGTAAGTTTGTAGGTAAGTAGGTAGGTAGGTTGATAGCAGGCAGGCAGGTAGGTAGTATGTAGGTAGGTATGTATGTAGGTAGGAAGGTATGTAGGTAGGTAGGTAGATAGGATTGATTTGAGGTTTAACGACCCCAACAACACTTTATAAGACATTTTTGACGTTGCTTCCAATTTTGTGGGACTTTTACACGACATTGAGATGAAATGACCTGTCGCCCAAAGGATTTATAAGCACAGATGGTCCGAATCGCAGCACTTCTACCCTACACTACTACTGTATGTATGTAGGTAAGTAGGTAGGTAGGTCTGCCTACCCGTTCTGCTTGCCTGCCTACCTACCTGTTCTGCCTGCCTACCTGTTCTACTTGCCTACCCGTTCTGCCTGCCTGCCGACCTGCATACCCGTTCTGTCTGCCTACATGCCCACTCTGCCTGTCTACCTGCCTGCCCGTTCTGCCTGCCTGCACGCATGCCCGTTTGCTAGCCTGCTCGTTCTGCCTCTCTGCCTGCCAGTTCTGCCTGGCTGGTCTGCCTGATCGTTCTGCATGCCGCCTACCTGCCAGTTTTGTCTGCCTTCCAGCCAATTCTGTCGCCTGCCTGCATGCCCGTTCTGCCTGCCTGCCCGTTCTGCCTGCCTGCCTGCCTGCCAGCCCGTTCTGTCTGTCTACCCGCCTGCCCGTTCTGCCTGCATGCCTTCTCGTTCTGCCTGCCTGCATACCTACCCATTCTGCCTGCCTGCCCGTTCTGCCTGTCTTCCTAACTGCCCGTTCTGCCTGCCTGACGGCCTGCCTTCCTGCCTGCCCATTCTGCCTTCTGCCTACCTGCAAGCCCGTTCTGTCTGCCTGCCTGCCTGCTCGTCCTGCCTGCCTGTCCGTTCTTCCTGCCTACCAGCCCGCTCTGCCTGCCTGTCTGCCATGTCCGATCTGCCTACTTGCCTGCCTGCCCGTTATGTTGCCTGCCTGCCCGTTCTGCCAGCCTGCCTGCCTGCCTTCCCGTTCTGCCTGACTTGCCGTTCTGCTTGCCCGTTCTGCCTGCCTGCACGTTATGTCTCCCTGGCCTTCATGCCCGTTCTGCCTGCCCGGTCTGCCTTGACTTCCCGTTCTGCCTTGCCTGCCCTACCCTGTCTGCCTGCCTTTAACCGTATACTACTACTGTAGGAAAGTAAGTATGTAGATGGGTAGGTCCAGAAAACTGTACACTCCATGTTTTCCAGTTTTGTAGTGTATTCCTTGCTTCCAAAGGATAACCCTTTCTAGAACATATTTAGATCCTCTAAGCGGTTTACGAGTACTCTTGTGTGGTCGGTTTCAGCCTTGCGTGGAAACATCATGCAGCCAATCTATTCTTCATACCCAACGGACAAGGGCCGATGTGGAAGGGGAGGGTAGGGTAGGGTAGGTGAGGGTAGGATAGGATAGGGTAGCGTAGGGTAGGGTAGGGTAGGGTAGGGTAGGGTAGGGTAGGGTAGGGTAGGGTAGGGTAGGGTAGGGTGGGGTAGGGTAGGTTAGGGTAGGGTAGGGTAGGGTAGGCTAGGGTAGGGTAGGGTAAGCTAGGGTAGGGTAGGGTAGGGTAGGGTAGGGTAGGGTAGGGTAGGGTAGGGTAGGGTAGGGTAGGGTAGAGGGTAGGGTATTAGGATATTAGGGTAGGGTAGCCCGCCCGACTGCAAGCCCACCCACCCAGCAACCCGGCCACCCACCTCTCTACCTAAAATCTACCTACCTACCTTGCTACCTACCTAACTAGATACCTACCTACCTACTTGCCTTACTAATTACCTCCCTGCTCACCTACCAACTAGCCTGTCTACCTGCCTTCCTACCTACTTACCTTCTGAACCTACCTACCTACTTACCTGCCTGCCTACCTTCCCTAAAGACCTGCCTACCTGTCTGCCTGCCTACTTACCTACCTATCTGACTACCTACCTACCTAAAACCGTACACTACTACTGTATGTATGTAAGTATGCAAATAAGTAGGTAGGTAAGTTGGTAGCAGGCAGGCAATCAGTTAGGTAGGTGTGTAGGTAGGTAGGTATGTAGGTAGGAAGGTATGTAGGTAGGTAGGTCGCCCAAAAGATTTATAAGCATAGATGGTCCAACTCGCACCACTTCTACCCGTACACTACTACTGTATGTATGTAGGTATGTAGGTAAGTAGGTAACTAGGTTGGTAGGTAGGTAGAAATCACTATTCATTGATGTTTCAGACCCTTACTGCAAGAACTGACATTTACAAATAATAGTTCTTCCCCCGAACCATTAGAGATTGGAATGCTCATCCCGAATCGATTATTTCGACAGCTGAAGGTGCCGATAACTGTGTAACTAAGTTTACCTCTTTGGTTAGAGCTAGGGCCTAACTTCCCATATTACATGTCCTGGTGTATGAATGTCATTTGACGTGCCAACTGTAACAATTCTGATTCCGATATTTTGCCTTGGCAACTTTAGATCATCCAAGCGGTTTACCAGTACTCGTGTGCGGTCGGTTTCAGCTCTGCGTGGAAGCATCATGCAGCCCATCTATTTCGTGAAGCCCCAAATGGGCGGGGGCCGGTAGGTAGGGTGGGCGGGCGGGCGGGCAGAGAAGCAGGCATGCAGGGGTTAGCAGGTAGGTAAATAGGGAGGTAGATAGGAAGGTAGGTATGTAGGTAGTTACCTACCTGAAAAAGGCAGGTGGATGGACACGTAGGTATGTAGGTAGGTTGTGGGGGGTTAGAATTTGGGATTGTAGGAAGGTAAGTTGGTAGGTATGGCGGGTAGGGTAGGTAGGTAGGTAAGAATGTTGGTAGTTAGGTAGATAGGTAGGTTGAATAGGGTGGATGGGTACCTACCTACCTGAAACCGAACATTACTACTGCAGGCCGGCACACACGCACGCACCTATCTACACAAAACACACCGATCCTCCCCTCCCTACCTACCTGTCTGCCTGCCTACCTATCACATACATACATATCTAACTACGTACATAACTACCTACGAACCTACCTATCTACCCCAAACTCACCTACACTCCAACACCTACCTACTTACCTACCTACCCGACACGTACCTGCCTGTCTGCCTGCCTATTGGTTCTGTCTGCCTGCCTACCTACCTACCTGTTCTGCTTGCCTGTCTTCCTACCCGTTCTGCTTACCTGTCTGCCTACCCGTTATGCTTGCCTGCCTGCCTACATGTTCAACCTGCCTACCTGTTCTATTTGCCTACCCGTTTCTGCCTGTCTGCCGGCCTGCCTAGCCGTTCTGTCTGCCGACATGCACGCTCTGTCTGTCTACCTGCCTGCCCGTTCTGCCTGCCTGCCAGTTCTTCCTGTCTGCCTGCGCGTTATGCCTGCCTGGTCTGCTTGTCCGTTCTGCCTGCCGCCTAATTGCCCGTTCTGTCTGCCTGCCAACCAATTCTGCCGCCTGCCTGCTCGCCCTGCCTGCCCGTCCTGCCTGCCTAACTGCCTGTCCGTTCTGTCTGCCTGCCGGCCCGTTCTGCCTGCCTGCCTGCCAGCCCGTTCTGCCTGTTTACCTGCCTGCCCGTTCTGCCTGCCTGCATGCCTGCCCGTTCTGCCTGTCTGCCTAACAGCCCGTTCAGCCTGCCTGACTGCCTGCCTACCTGCCTGCCAATTCTGCCTTCTGCCTACCTGCCGGTCTGCCTGCTTGTTCTGCCTGCCTGCCAGTCCGCTCTGCCAGTCCGCTCTGCCTGCCTGTCTGCCCGTTCTGCTTGCCTGTCTGCCTGCCCGTTTTGCCAGCTTGCCCGTTCTGCTGCCTCTTTGCCCGTTCTGCATGCCTGCCTTCCCGTTCTGCCTGACTTCCCGTTCTGTTTGCCCGTTCTGCCTGCCTGCCCGTTCTGTCTGCCTGGCCTGCGTGCCCGTTCTGCCTGCCCGGTCTGCCTTGCCTTATCGTTTTGCCTTGCCTGCCCTACCCTGTCTGCCTGCCTATAACAGCATAATACTACTGTAGGTAGGTAATTATGTAGGTGGGTATGTATGTAGGCAGCTAGGTAGGTAGGTAGATAGGAAGGTCGTTTTTCTGTATATAGGTATGTGTGTGGGTAGGTTGTTAGGTTTGTAGGTAGTTAGGTAGGTAGGTAGGTAGGTAGGTAGGTAGGTAGGTAGGTAGTTATGTAGGTAGTTACGTTTGATTTGAGGTTTAATGACCCCATAAACACTTTATAGGACATTTTGGAGACGTTGCTTCCAATTTTGTGGGACTGTTGCCCGACATTGAGATGAAATGACATCTCAAGCCCTGTCGCCAAAAGGATTTATAAGCATGATTGGTCCGACTCGCAGCACTTTGCCCGGGCAGCCTTAGATCTTCCAAGCGGTTTACCAATACTCATGTGCGGTCGGCTTCAGGTCTGCGTGGAAACATCATGCAGCCCTTCTATTTCGCGAAGCCCCGATGGGCGTGGGCCGGTAGACAGGCAGGCATGCAGGGGTTTGTAGGTGGGTAAATATAGAGGTAGATAGGAAAGTTGGTATGTAGGTAGTTATCCACCAAGATAGGTAGGTAGGTGGACACGTAGGTATGTAGGTAGGTTGTGTCGGTTAATATTATGGATTGTAGGAAGGTAGGTTGGTAAGTAGGTAGGTATAGCGGTTGGGTTTGTACATAGGTAGGTAGGTAAGAATGTCGGTAGTTAGGTAGACAGGTATAGAAGCTGCAGATAAGATTGACAAGGCGGAGCTATCGTTTGTACCTGCCTTAGGAATATTCCATTAACAAAAAGGTAAACCAAGTCACCCGATTGTGTGAATTCAACTGTAACACAAGCATAGCTGCGGCGTATATGACCATTTTGTCCGCTTGTAGAAAGCGTGCGAAAGGCACTAACGAATCTTCTGGTGGACTCAGCGACTTTGACACATACTGACAACACCTGAATAGCTCTGCCAAGTCAATCTTATCTGCGACTACTATAGGTTGAATAGGGTGGGTGGGTACCTACCTACCTACCTTTAACCGTACATTACTACAGGAGGCATGTACATATCTACACAAAACACACCTACCCTCCCCACCTTACCTACCTGCCTACCTACCACCTACCTAGGAACCTAACTACGAACATAAATATCCACCTATCTTTCTGTCCAAATCTCACCTACCCTCCCACACCTACCTACCTACCGGTAAGCCCGCCCGCCCAACAGCCAACCAGCCACCAACCCACCAACTCACCCACCCATCTACATACTTACCCAAAACCGACCTACCTTCCTACCCGCCTGTCTTCCAACGTACCTACCCGCCTGCCTACCAACGTACCTGTCTGCCTGCCTACCAACGTACCTGCCGGCCTGCCTACCAACGTACCTGCCCGCCCCCAACGGACCTGCCTGCCTCTGTACTACCTGCCTGTCCGTTCTGCCTGCCTGCCTACCTGTTCTGCCTACATGCCTACCGACCTGTTCTGCCTATCTGCCTGCCTACCCGTTCTGCCTGACTGCCTTTCTACCCATTCTGCCTGCCTGTCTGCCTGCTTTTCCGTTCTGCCTGCCGGCCTGCCTATCCGTTCTATCTGCTTTCCTACCCATTCTACCTGCATACCTGCCTCCCTGCCTACCCGTTCTGCCTGGCTGCAGAACCGTTCTGCCTGCCTGCCTACCCGTTCTGCCTGGCTGCATAACCGTTCTGCCTGCCTGCCTACCGGTTCTGCCTGCCCGTTCTGCCTGTATGCCTGCCCGTTCTGCCTGCCTGGCCTGAATGCCCGTTCTGCCTGCCCGGCCTGTCTTGCGTTCTACCTTGCCTGCCCTGTTCTGTCTGCCTGCCTTTAAGCGTATACTTCTACTGTAGGTAGGTTAGTAAGTAGGTGGGTAGGTAGGTAGGTACCTATCTACACAAAATCCACCTACCCTCCCTAACCTACCTACCTACCCACCTACCCATAGCCCCGCCCGCACGCCTGCCTGCCAGCCCACCCACCCATCAACTTAACCACCCACCTTCCTGCCTTAAATCTACATACCTTCCTACCCAACTACCTACCTTCCTACCCAACTTCCTACCTTCATACCTACCTGCCTGCCTACCTGACAACTAACCCGACCCTGCCTGCCTGCCTGCCAAAGACCCAACTGCCATCCCACAACTACCATCCCACTCCTACATATTTACCTCCCTACCTTTGCCGGCCTCGGTAGCTCGGTCGGATGCGCGTCTGACTGGTGATCAGGAGGACGCGGGTTAGATACCTGCCGGGGTCGGCAACATTCTTTCGGGAAGATTGATCATGAAATCTTTTCTATGGTCATTCTCTCCCTTCCGCTGATTCAAGAAGGGCAGTTGTCAGTTTATGGCGAAAGAATGTGCACTGTACTGAAAAACCGCTTACGTGTAAGTCTGTCCAGGAAAAGTGTGGCTGGGTAAACTGACAAATACTGCCTACCTACCCCCACATGCCTACCTACATACATACCAAAAAAAACGACCTTCCTACCTACCTGCCTGCCTACCTACCTACCTACCTACCTACCTACCTACAGTGGTAGTATGCGGTTATAGGCAGGCAGACAGGGTAGGGTAGGCAAGGCAGAACGGGAAGGCAAGGCAGGCCGGGCAGGCAGAACGGGCACGCAGGCCAGGCAGACAGAACTGGCACGCAGGCAGAACGGGCAAGCAGAAGGGGCAAGCAGGCAGAACGGGAAGGCAGGCAGGCAGAACGGGCAGGCAAGCAGCAGAACGGGCAGGCACGCAAGCAGGCATAACGCGCAGGCAGACAGGCAGGCAGAACGAGCAGATAGGCAGGCCGGCAGAGCGGGCAGGCAGACAGACAGGCAGGACGGGCAGGCAAGCAGACAGGACGGGCTGGCTGGTAGGCAGAAGGAAGAATGGGCAGGCAGGTATGCAGACAGTCAGGCGGGCCGAAAGGACAATTAGACAGGAAGGCCGAACGGCCAGGCAGGCAGAACGGGCAGGCATGCCAAAGGCAGAATGGGCAGCCAGGCAGAACGGACAGGAAGTCAGAACGTGCAGGCAGGCAGTCTGGCAGAATGGGCAGGCAGACACCCAGAACGGACAGGCAGGCAGAACGGGCAGGCAGACAGAACGGACAGGCAGGCAGAACGGGCAGGCAGTCAGTCCGGCAGAATGGGCAGGTAGGCAGGCAGACAGACAGAACAGGCAGGCAGAACGGGCAGGCAGAACGGGCAGGCAGAACGGGCAGGCAGAACGGGCTGGCAGGCAGAACGGGCGGGCAGGCAGGCAGTCCGAACGGGCAGGCAGGTAGGCAGGCAAAACAGGCAGGCAGGCAGAATGGTCAGTCAGTCAGGCTGGCAGGCGGCAGAATTGGCTGGCAGGCAGACAGCACGGACAGGTAGGAGGCAGACAGAATGGACAGGCAGGCAGACCAAGCAGGCAGGATAAGCGAGCAGGCAGACAGACAGAACGGGCTGGCAGGCAGACAGAACGTGCAGGCAGGTAGGCAGGCAGTCAGGCAGGCCGAAAGGACAATTAGACAGGCAGGCCGAACGGCCAGGCAGGTAGAACGAGCAGGCATGTCGACAGGCAGAATGGGCAGGCAGGCAGAACGGATAGGCAGACAGAACGTGCAGGCAGGCAGTCTGACAGATTGGGCAGGCAGGCAGGCAGACATGCAAAACGGGCAGGCATTCAGCACGGACAGACAGGCAGATCGGGCAGGCAGTCAGTCTGGCAGAATTGGCAGGCAGAACAGGCAGGCAGGTAGACTGGGCAGGCAGAACGGGCTGGCAGGCAGAACGGGCGGGCAGGCAGGCAGTCCGAACGGGTAGGCAGAACAGGCAGATAGGCAGAACAGGCAGGCAGAACGGGCAGGCAGAACAGGCAAGCAGGCAGAACGGGCAGGCAGAACAGGCTGGCAGGCAGGCAGAACGGGCGGGCAGGCAGGCAGGCAGTCCGAACAGGCAGGCGGGTAGGCAGGCAGAACAGGCAGGCAGGCAGAACGGTCAGTCAGTCAGGTAGGCAGGCGGCAGAACAGGCAGAACAGACAGGCAGAACGGGCAGGCAGGCAGAACCGGCAGGCAGAACGGGCAGGCAGGCAGAACGGGCATGTTGGCAGGCAGGCAGAACGGGCAGGCAGGTAGACAGGCAGAGCGGGCATGTAGGCTGGCAGAACGGGTAGGCAGTCCGGCAGAACGGGTAGGCAGGTAGAGCAGGTAGGCCGGCAGATCAGGTAGGCAGGTGGGCAAGCAGAACGGGTAGGCAGAAAGGCAAGCAGAACGGATAGGCAGACAGGCAAGCTGAACGTGTAGGTAGGCAGGCAGGCAGACAGAACCAATAGGCAGGCAAGCAGAACGGGAAGGCTGGCAGGCAGGCAGAACAGTTAGGCAGGCAGGCAGTACGGGGGCAGACACGTACGTTGGTAGGAAGGCAGGCAGGTACGTTGGTAGGCAGGCAGGCAGGCAGGTACGTTGGCAGGCATGCAATCAGGTACGTTGGTAGGCAGGCAGACAGGTACGGTGGTAGGCAGACAGGCAAGTACGTTTCGGATAGGTAGATAGGTAGGTGTGGGAGTGTAGGTGAGTTTGGGATAGATGGGTAGGTAGTTATGTACGTAGTTAGGTACGTATGTAGGTGGTAGGTAGGCAGACAGGTAGGCATGGAGGGCAGGGTCGGTGTGTTGTGTGTAGATAGGTGCGTGTGTGCGTGCCTGTCTGCCTGCAGTAGTAATGTACGGTTTCAGGTAGGTAGGTAGATACCCACCCACCCTATTCAACCTACCTATCTATCTAACTACCGACAGTCTTACCTACCTACCTACCCATCCGCCATACCTGTCAACTTACCTTCCTACAATCCCAAATACTAACCCCCACAACCCACCTACATACCTACGTGTCCACCTACCTTCCTTTCCAGGTAGGTAACTACAGACATACCTACCTTCCTATCTACCTCCCTATTTACCTACCTACTAGCCCCTGCATGCCTGCTTGTCTGCCCGCCCGCCCTACCTACCGGCCCCCGCCCATCGGGGCGTGACGAAATAGATGTGCTGCATGATGCTTCCACGCAGAGCTGAAACCGACCGCACACGAGTACTGGTAAACCGCTTAGAGGGTCTTAATATGTTCTGTAAAGGGTTATCCTTTGACAGCAAGGAATGCACTACAAAACTGGAAAATATGGTTTTCTGGACCAGACTAACTAGTTTCGGCCAATTATGCCTCATCAGTGGCGCTCAAATATTTTCAATAAACCGCTTGGAAGATCTAAGGCTGCCAAGTCAAAGTATCAGAATCAGAATTGTTACTGGCGACACGTCAAATGGCATTCATACATCAGGACCTGTGATATGGAAAGTTAGTCCCTAGCTCTAACCAAAGAGGTAAACTTAGTTACACAGTCATCAGCACCTTCAGCTGTACAAATAATCGAATCGGGATGAGCAATCCAATTTCTAGGTTCTGGGGAAGAACGATTCTTTAAAAATGTTAGTTCTTGCAGTAAGGGTATGAAACGCCAATGAATGGTGATTTCTACCTACCTACCAACCTACCTACCTATTTATCTACATACCTACATACATATAGTAGTAGTGTACAGGTAGAAGTGCTGCGAGTCGGACCATCCATGCTTATAAATCGTTTGGGCGACAGGGCTTGAGATGTCATTTCATCTCAATGTCGGGTAAAAGTCCCACAAAATTGGAAGCGACGTGTCCAAAATGTTATATTAAGTGTTGACGGAGTCGTTAAACCTCAAATCAAGCCTACCTACCTACCGACCTGCCTGCCTGCATGCCTAACCACATACATACCTACATACATACAGAAGTAGTGTACGGTTTTAGGTAGGTAGGTAGTCAGGTAGGTAAGTAGGCAGGCAGACAGGTAGGCAGGTAGGTAGATAGGTGGGTAGGTAGGTCTGTAGTGAAGGTAGGCAGGCATGTAAATAGGTAGGTAGGTTCAGAAGGTATGTAGGTAGGCAGATAGGTAGACATGCTAATTGGTCGGTGGGCAGGGAGGTAATTAGAAAGGTAGGTAGGTATGAAGTTAGGTAGGTAGCAAGGTCGATTTTAGGTAGGTAGGTGGGTGGCCGGGTTGGTGGTTTGGCTTGCAGGCAGGCGGGCGGTCGGGCGGGTTTTCTGGACCAGACTTACTAGTTTCGGCCAATTATGCCTCAACAGTGGCGCTCAAATATTGTCAAAACTTCACAATGGAACCAATGATCCCAAAGGACAAGAAAATATAAACTACACTATGGTGTAGGGCGGGAAGACTTTTTACGGCCGCCACACATTCCCAGACACCAGCTGTAGTGACGTTAAATATGTTCTAGAAAGGGTTATCCTTTGGAAGCAAGAAATACACTACAAAACTGGGAAAACATGGAGCGTACAGGTTTTCTGGGCCAAACTAGCTAGTTTCGGTCAATTAGGCCTCATCAGTGACACTCAAATATTTTCAAAATTTCACAATGGAATCAATGATCCCAAAGGACAAGAAAATATATTAATTGCACTATGGTGTAAGGCAGGGAGACTTTTACGGCCGCCACACATTCCCAGACACCAGCTGAAATGACGTTAAATATGTTATAGAAATGGGTATCCTTTGGAAGCAAGGAATACACTACAACACTGGAAAACATGGCGTGTACAGGTTTTCTGGGCCAGACTAGCTAGTTCCGGTTAATTAGGTCTCATCAGTGGAACTCAAATATTTTCAAAATTTCACAATGGAATCAATGATCCCAAAGGACAAGAAAATATAAACTACACTATGGTGTACGGCAAGGAGGCTTTTACGGCCGCCAAACATTCCCAGAACCCAGCTGTAGTGACGTTAAATATAATCTAGATAGGAAGCAAGGAATGAAAACATGGAGTATACAGGTTATCTGGTCCAGTCTAGCTAGTTTAGGTCAATTATGCCTCATCAATGACCCTCAAATATTTTCAACAGTTTCACAATGGAATCAATGATCACAAAGGACAAGAAAATATAAACTACACTATGGTGTAGGGCAGGGAGACATTTTAACGCCGCCACACATTCCCAGATACCAACTGTAGTGACGTTATATATGTTATAGAAAGGATTGTCCTTTGGAAGCAATGAATACACTGCAAAACTGGAAAACATGGAGTGTACAGGTTTTCTGGGCCAAACTAGCTAGTTTCGATCAATTAGGCCTCATCAGTGACCCTCAAATATTTTCAAATTTTCACAATGGAATCAATGATCCCCAAGGACAAGAAAATATAAACTACACTATGGTAAGCCTGCCCACGCAAAGGGGTGCGAGTCGGACCGTCCATGCCTATAAACCCTGTTGGTTTCTTTGGGCGATTGAGAAGTAAGGAGTTAGACATTAGAAGTTAGAATGTTAGAAATGTCTTGTGCTAACAGGTATACTCAGCACATGTAATAGAGCCACGTCCATCGGGGCTTGGAGAATAGATTGGGCTCCATGGTGCTTCCACGAAGAGCTGAAACCGACCGCACATGAGTACTCATACAGCGCTTACGAGTGGCAAAGTGGTGCGAGTCAGACCGATTATGCATATTAACTCTATTGGTTTCATTGGGCTGCAGGGCTTGAGATGTAATTTCATCTCAATGTCGGGAAAAAATCCACAAAATTGGAAGCAAGGTCTTCAAAATTACGAAAATAGTGATAACGTGGACGTTAAACCTCAAATCGAACAATCAAGTCTTGGAGACAGACGTCATTATCCATCTGTGGGACTCTTGGTCTTACGACATATAGAGTATCTTTCATGAGTATTCATGCCTTTCATAAAAAGAGTATCTTACAGCCATGTAGCTTACTTCTGCGCATCTGCGAAATCTGCGCACTAGGATAAGATTTAGTCATTGAAGTTCGACGTGAAGATAACAGTAACAGCAGCATTACTGCTACTACTACCAGCATCAGCAGTCACACTTATTCAGTCCTTTAAATAAACCTGTTTTCATTGCGCGCATCTTTTATGAAATGAGCACCCACTCTATATACCGTGAGACCAAAATACCATTTCACATCGCAATGGTCCGAGTCTGGCTCGGATCACATGTGAGATGCCAAGTTCTGCAACGGAATGTCAGGTGGTATGGGTCCGGGTACTCCGGTGTTTACCCGCCTTCTGAATAAACTTTCGGCTCAATATACGTGAAATAATCCTGAAAGGGTCGCTAAACCAAAGCAAAACCAAGAGACAATTGATTGATAATAACATCTATGTGTAAAGCTATTACTTGTACTCGGTATCGATTGACTACGTCACGCTATTAACCTTCCCGGAATGCTTATGCATCTAAATGATTTTTTGTGAATGTAAATTGGCGTGTTTTGAAAACTTAACACAAGGTTATGCATCTACATGCTATTTTAGCATATGGATATACTTTTACACACATAAAACATCTTAAGCATTTAAAGCGAAAAGTTCATGCATCTAAAATCATTTTTATCATTTAAAGCTAAAATATAATTGTAACTATATTTTGCATTTAAAACAAGTCTATAGCAGTTAAACAAACATTTGTACATCTGAAGCAAAAAATTATTGAACCTAAAACATTTTATACCATTTAAAGCTAAAATAAAATTAAAATTAAAGTTTGCAATTAAAACAATTATATAGCAGTTAAAAAAAAAATCACATCTAAAACAAAAAAATATTGCACCTACATAACGATTTTGCATTCCAATACTTCAATATATCATTTAAATGTATTTTATGCATATACATTTTATTTATTGAATTTTGCAACATATCCCACGCCATAATTTATGGCGTGGGATATGTTGCAAAATTCAATAAATAAAATTTATATGCATAAAATACATTTAAATGATATATTGAATTATTTGAATGCAAAATCATTATGTAGGTGCAATATTTTTTTGTTTTAGATGTAAAAACTTTTTATTTTAAATGCTATATAATTATTTAAATTGAGAAAAATTATTTCAGTTTAATTTTATATTTAAATGATATAAAATGATTCAACTGCATAAACGCGGTTTAATTTTTCAAAACACATTTAGATTCACAAAAATCATTTAAATGATATAAACTCATTTTAATGCATAAAAATGGTTTAATTTTCAAAACACATTTAGATTCACAAAAAATCATTTAGATGCATAAGCATGCCGGGAAGGTTAATAGCGTGACGTAGTCAATCGATACCGAGTACAAGTAATAGCTTTACACATAGATGTTATTATCCATCAATTGTCTCTTGGTTTTGCTTTGGTTAAGCGACCCTTTCAGGATTATTTCACGTATATTGAGCCGAAAGTTTATTCAGAAGGTGGGTAAACACCGGAGTACCCGGACCCAAACCACCTGACATTCCGTTGCAGAACTTGGCATCTCACATGTGACCCGAGCCAGACTCGGACCAGTGCGATGTGAAACGGTATCCTGGTCTCACGGTATATAGAGTGGGTGCTCATTTCATAAAAGATGCGCGCAATGAAACAAGATTTATTTAAAGGACTGAATTAGCGTTACTGCTACTGCTGGTAGTAGTAGCAGTAATGCTGCTGTTACTGTTATCTTCACGTCGAACATCAATGACTAAATCTTATCCTAGTGCGCAGATTTCGCAGATGCGCAGAAGTAAGCTACATGGTTCAAAGATACTCTTTTTATGAAAGGCATGAACACTCATGAAAGATACTCTATGAACCGTAAGACCAAGAGTCCCACAGATGGATAATGACGTCTGTCTCCAAGACTTGATTGTTCGATTTGAGGTTTAACGTCCCCGTCATCACTATTTAGGTAATTTTGGAGACCTTGCTTCCAATTTTGTGGATTTTTTCCGACATTGAGATGACATTACATCTCAAGCCTTGCAGCCCAAAGACCAATAGGGTTTATATGCATTAACGGCCCGACTCGCACCACTCTGCCACTCCTAAGCGCTGTATGAGTACTCACGTGCGGTCGGTTTCAGCTCTTCGTGAAAACACCATGGAGCCCAATCTATTTCCCCAGCCCCGATGGACGGGGTTCTATTACATGCACTGAGTAAACTTGTTAGCACAAGACATTTCTAACATTCTAACATTCTAATTTCTAATTTCTAACTCCTTACTTCTCAAGCCCTGTTGTTGAAAATATTTGAGGGTCACTGATGAGGCCTAATTGGCCGAAACTAGCGATTCTGTCCAGAAAACCTGTACACTCCATGTTTTTCAGTTTTGTAGTGTATTCATTGCTTCCTAAGAATAACCCTTTTTAGAACATATTTTAACGTCACTGCATCTGGTGTCTGGGAATGTGGGGCGGCGGTAAAAGGTCTCCCTGCCCTACACCATATTGTAGTTTATATTTTCTTATCCTTTTGGGACCATTGATTTCATTGTAAAATTTTGAAAATATTTGAGGGTCACTGATTAGACCTAACTGACCGAAACTAGCTAGTCTGGCCCAGAAAACCTGTACACTCATTTTTTCCAGTGTTGTAGTGTTTCCTTGCTTCCAAAGGATACCCCTTTCTATAACATATATAACGTCACTACAGCTGGTGTCTTGGAATGTGTGGCGGCCGTAAAAATCTTCGTGCCCTACACCATAGTGTAGTTAATATTTTCTTGTCCTTTGGGATCATTGATTCCATTGTGAAATTTTGAAAATATGTGAGGGTCACTGATGAGGCCTAATTGACCGAAACTAGCTAGTCTGGCCCAGAAAACCTGTACACTCCAAGTTTTCCAGTTTTGTAGTGTATTCCTTGCTTCCAAAGGATAACCCTTTCTAGAACATATTTCACGTCACTACAGCTGGTGTCCGGGAATGTGAGGCGGCCGTCAACAGTCTTCCTGTCCTACACCATAGTGTAGTTTATATTTTTTTGGTCTTTGGGATCATTGATTCCATTGAGAAATTTTGAAATTATTTGAGGGTCACTGATTAGGCCTAATTGGCCGAAACCAGTTAGTCTTGTCCGGAACACTGTACACTCAATGTTTTCCAGTTTTGTAGTGTATTCCTTGCTTCCAAAGGATAACCCTTTCTAGAACGTATTTAGATCCTATAAGCGGTTTACCAATACTCTTGTGCTGTCGGTTTCAGCTCTGCGTGGAAACAGCATGCAGCCAATCTATTTCTTCATGCCCCAACGGGCAAGGGCTGATGTATTAGGACAGGTTAGGGTAGGGTCGGTTCGGGTCGGGTCGGGTTCGGTATTGGGATATTAGGGTAGGTAGGGTAGGGGTAGGGTACGGTAGGGGTGGGTAGGGTAGGGTAGGGTAGGGTAGGGTATGGTAGGGTAGGGTAGAGTAGGGTAGGGTAGAGTAGGGTAGGGTAGGGTCGGGAAGGTAGGATAGGGGTAGGGTAGGGTAGAGTAGGGTAGGGGTGGGTAGGTAGGGTGGGGTAGGGTAGGTAGTGTAGGGTAGGGTAGGGTACACAAAACCCACCTACCCTCCAATACCTACCTACCTACCTACCTACCAACCCGTCAGTCCCGCCTGCCCGCCTGCAAGCCCACCCACCCACCAACCCGACAACCCACCTACCTACCTAAAATCGACCTACCTACCTACCTTGCTACCTACTTAACTTCATACCTACCTACCAGCTTACCTTATTAATTACCTCCCTTCTCACCTACCAACTAGCCTGTGTACCTGCCTGCCTACCTACTTAC
>CAUZLF010000092.1:0-11796 GCA_963580285.1 Lucinisca nassula | reverse complement strand
TTTTCAGTAAAAAAATCTATTTTTAGTTCCTGTGACCTAGAAGTGCAACGGACCGGAAGCATTTGAACAACTTTGAAAGGGGACCACCTAAGGATCATTCCTGTGAAGTTTGGTCAAAATCTGATCAGTAGTTTAGAAGAAGATGTCGTTTGAAGAAAAAGTTTACACACGCACGCATGATGGACAAAAAGTGATCCCAAAAGCTCACCTCCTCACTACCTGGCAGTTGAGCTAAAAAATAACACAGAAAAACTGTCTGGAGTTTAAACAGCCTAGGGAAAACCTACCAGTCGTTTCAAGTCAGACAACCATTTGAGCCATTTCGAGTCAGTTGTTCAAATTATGTTGTTAGGGAACAGAATAAAATTGCCAGAACAGATAATATTTTGACCAATTTTGTTTGTTTGATTTGAGGTTTAACGTCCCCGTCAACACTGTAAAGGTCATTTTGGAGACGTTGCTTCCAATTTTGTTGGACTTTTACTCGACATTGAGATGAAATGACATCTCAAGCATTGTCGCCCAATAAAACCAATAGGGTTTATTAGCATGGACGGTCCGCCTCGCACCTCAGTTCCTGGACAGGCTTAGATCCTCTAAGTGGTTTACCAGTACTAGTGTGCGGGCCGGATTCAGCTCTGCGTGGAAGCATCATGCAGCCCATATATTTCTTCAAGCCCCTATGGGCGGGGGCCAGATACTGACCAATTCATTCAGCTCACAAGATTCTGAGGGTAACTGACGGAATATTTGGGTCAGAATGATAAATAGAAGTTTTTCTGACTGCCATTCCAGCGGGTCAGACAGGGCAAAGAATCAAACAAGCTCAAATGTCACATGATCTAGACTCCATGATGTAAACATCACTAATTTGAAATTTGTGTGTATGCCAAATTATCTCATTTCTGAAAGTGTCAAATTGGTACTGTGTGCATTATATATATATTTATATGTTACTGGACCTTCTAAGTTCACATAGTAATCTAAAAACCCAATGACTGAAACCTAAACATATAACCTAGATAAATATATTCTAGCGGTTGGCATGAAAGAATATATTTTAGTGGCATCATAGAGAACTTCATTTTTAACCACCAGGTTTAAAGACCACTAGGTGAACATAATTATTTTAGGCTGCATCCTCAATATACCAAACTGTAGTAACATATTAGCACAACAGAAACTAACAATTTCAGAATTAACACTAGACCTGCCCCTGGACATTACACAATGACTGACAAAAAGAATCAAACATGCTGTACCACATTTTGTTTGATTTGTGGTTTAACAAGTGGGCACTGAGGAGAGCCATTATTGGCCCCAGGGCTCTAATTTGAATAATCTTAGTAAGTGGTCCAAAAGGTGAAGCTTCATACCAAATATCAAAGACCGGAGTCTTCTGGTTTCAGACAAGAATATTTTTAAAGGTTTTCCGTATATAAGTTTATATAAAATCTGAGGGCTTCATACCAAATATCAAAGACCTTGGTCTTCTGTTTTCAGACAAGAAGATTTTCGAAGGTTTTCATTGCCTTGACTTCTATTTCCTAGGGCTATAATATGAACAATTTTGATAGAGGTCCAGCAGATGAAGCTTCACACCAAATATCAAAGGCCTGGGCCTTGCAGTTTAGAGTAGAAGACTTTTTAAAGTTCCCTATATATATGTATCTATGTAAAACCAAAGGGCCCTGGGGCAGGGGCATTTTTGGCCCCAGGGGCTATGGTTTGAACAATCTTTGTAGAGGTCCACTAGATGAAGCTACATACCAAATATCAAAGACCCGGGTCATGCATTTTCGGAGAAGATTTTTAAAGATTTTCCCTGTATAAGCCAACGAAAACTCGGTTTTATTGTGTTTCTTCATAAACAGCACTGTTGTCTGCAAAGCTGAATACACCCCAAAGCATTGATTTCAACGGTACTCGATTTTCAAATTACTCACAATGGACTCGATGCATCCAAAGAAAATAAAAATATAATCTGCACTATGATGAAAAAAGTCTATGTAAAACCAGAGGGCCAGGGGGCGGGGGCATTTTTGGTCCCAGGGCTTATAATTTGAACAACCTTGGTAGAGGTTCACTAGGTGAAGCTTCATACAAAATATCAAAGACCGTTATGGTTTCAAAGAAGGTTTTTAAAGATTTTCCCTATATAAGCCTATGTAAAACCAAAGGGCCCTGGGGCGGGGCATTTTGGCCCCAGGGCTATAATTTTAACAACCTTGGTAGAGGTCCACTAGGTGAAGCTTCATACCAAATATCAAAGACCTGGGCCGTTCGGTTTCAAAGAAGGTTTTTAGTAAAAAATCCATTTTTTAGCTCCTGTGACCTAGATGTGCAATGGACCGGAACTATTTGAACAACTCCGAAAGAGGACCACCTAAGAATCATTCATATGAAGTTGGGTCAAATTCAAACTAGAGCTGTCAGAGGATCTGACTATAGCCCCTCTTCAGCGCTGTCAGAGAAGAAAGTTATTTAAGCTGCAGAGAAATCAGTTATGAACAAGAAATAACTGTTGAAAATTTTACATTATCTGGAAAAACTCTAAGAGTTGTGAGCCCTTGTCCCTCATTTCAATGAGCATGATACATTACCAGAATGTCCATGTTTATACTAAATTTCATCTTCCATTTTTCAATGTTCAAAGGGTAATAACTCCTAAAGTAGGCAAATCAGAGTCAGGGTTCCTGCGCTCTGCACATTGTCTCATGGTGCTTTACACTTGTGTGAAGTGTCATGAAAATATCTCAAATGGTTTGTGAGTTATGGAGCCGACACAGTCAAAATTGCCTTTTTAAATGTTCAAAGGGCAATAACTCCTAAAGTAGGCAAACCAGAGTTATGGTTCCTGCACTCTGCACATCATCTCAAGGTGCTTTTCATTTATTTGAAGTTTCATGAAAATATCAGAAACGGTTATGGAGCGGACATAGTTAAAATTGCCATTTTTTAATATTCAAAAGCCTATAACTGAAAAAGTAGACAATCCAGAGTTTGGGTTCCTGCGCTCTGCACACGTAATATGGTGCTTTACATTTGTGTGAAGTTTCATAAAATTATCTCAAACGGTTTTTGAGTTATCGAGCAAAGACGGCTAAAATTGATATTTTTCAATATTCAAAGGGAAATAACTCAAAAATTAGGCAATCCAGAGTTATGGTTCCTGCACTCTGCACACCATCTCATGGTGTTTAATGTTTGTGTGAAGTTTCATGAAAATATGTGAATGGGTTTTAAAGTTATGGAGCGGACACGAAAATTGTTAACAGACACAGACAGACACACAGACAGACACACAGAAAATACGAAAACCGGAGTTATGGTTCTTGCGCTCTGCACATTGTCTCATAGTGCTTAACATTTGTGTGAAGTTTCATGAAATTATCTCAAACGGTTTTCGAGTTATGAAGCGGACACTGTTAAAATTGCCATTTTTCAATGTTCAAAGGGCAATAACTCCAAAAATAAGCAATGCAGAGTTATGGTTCCTGCGCTCTGCACATCGTCTCATAGTGCTTAACATTTGTGTGAAGTTTCCTAAAAATATCTCAAAAAGGTTTTCGAGTTATGAAGCGGACACAATTAAAATTGCCATTTTTCAATGTTCAAAGAGCAATAACTCCAAAAGTAGGCAATCCACAGTTATAATTCCTTCGCTCTGCACTTTGTCTTATGGTGTTTAACATTTGTGTGAAGTTTCATGAAAATATGTTAAGCAGATACAAAGTTATGGAGCCAACACAAATTAACGGAATCACGGAATTACTGAATTACAGAAAATGTTCAAAGGGCAATAACTCCAAAAGTAGGCAATCCACAGTTATAATTCCTTCGCTCTGCACATTGTCTTATGGTGTTTAACATTTGTGTGAAGTTTCATGAAAATATGTTAAGCAGATACAAAGTTATGGAGCCAACACAAATTAACGGAATCACGGAATGACAGAAGGACATGGCAAATCCAATATAGCCCCACTTTTTCAAAGCGGGGCTATAATAAGTTGTTTAGGAGATGTCGTTTGAAGAAAAAGTTTACGCATGCACACACGCACACAAGGATGCATGACAAGAAATGTCATGTTCAGCAGGATAAGGGTTAACGGAAAATAAATTCAGTTTCATTTTGCTTCTTGTACCAAATGGAATCTTCCACCTTACCATTTCAAAATCTAGGGGTGTCAGGTTGTTTTCTTCAAATTTTATTTGGGAATGGCTGAATTTTATGCACACAGTGTAGGCCCTGATCAGATGCCACATTATGCAAATCTGATCTGGGCCTGCACTGTTTGCCATGGTACCCATTTGGGGGTTTTGGGTACAAAATGGGTTAATTAAGGGTACCCGTTTGGGGGTTTCGGGTACAAAATGGGTTAATTAAGGCCACATACTGAAGTGACGAGGCAGGCCAGGTACTGGCAGTCTACCTCACACGATCAGTCTTACTGCATAATGAATTTTAGCAAAAAATCTGTTCTGTCTACCACTTAACCATTAATTTGAAAGATGATACTGCTTAATTCAAGTAATCCTGACTTGGGAATATCTTACAATAAATTTTAAGACACACATTCATTTTATCCCATTGTATGTATGAAACCCCTAAAGGGGGTACCATGGCAAACAGTGTAGGCCCAGATCAGACGACGTGTACTGAAGAGGAAGAAGATTTGTAAAGATTTTCCCTATATAAGCCTATGAAAAACCAAAGGCCCCCAGAGAAGGGGGCATTTTTGGCCCCAGGGCTATAATTTGAACTATCTTGGTATAGGTCCACTAGATGAAGCTTCACACCAAATATCAAAGGCCTGGGCCATTAGGTTTCAGAGAAGATTTTTAACATTTTCAGTTAAAAAATCTATTTTTAGTTCCTGTGACCTAGAAGTGCAACAGACTGGAAGCATTTGAACAACTTTGAAAGGGGACCACCTAACGATCATTCCTGTGAAGTTTGGTCAAAATCTGATCAGTAGTTTAGAAGGAGATGTCGTTTGAAGAAAAAGTTTACACACGCACGCATGATTGACAAAAAGTGATCCCAAAAGCTCACCTGCTCACTTTTAAGTTTTCAGTAAACAAGAGGACAAAGCTGGTCCTGTATCGCTCACCTGAGCTAACAGTTCAAAGTTTCAGGAAGTGCCAACCTTTCTTGAAGGATTAATGGAAGGACATGGTGATGACAGGGTAAGCAATTTCTGCAAATCAAGTAGAATGTAACTATGATAAATAGGCTGACCTCACCAGTTTTCAAGATTCTAAAGATTCTGAGGGTAACTGACAGAATATTTGGGTCAGAATGGTAGATAGAAGTTTTTCTGACTGTCATTCCAGCGGGTCAGACAGGGCAAAGAATCAAACAAGCTCAAGTGTCACATGATCTAGACTCCATGATGTTAACATCACTAATTTGAAATTTGTGTGTATGCCAAATTATCTCATTTCTGAGAGTGTCAAATCGGTACTGTGTGCATATATATATATATGTTACTGGATCTTCTAAGTTCACATAGTAATCTAAAAACCCAATGACTGAAACCTAAACATATAACCTAGATAAATATATTCTAGCGGTTGGCATGAAAGAATATATTTTAGTGGCATCATAGAGAACTTCATTTTTAACCACCAGGTTTAAAGACCACTAGGTGAACATAATTATTTGAGGCTGCATCCTCAATATACCAAACTGTAGTAACATATTAGCACAACAGAAACTAACAATTTCAGAATTAACACTAGACCTGCCCCTGGACATTACACAATGACTGACAAAAAGAATCAAACATGCTGTACCACATTTTGTTTGATTTGTGGTTTAACAAGTGGGCACTGAGGAGAGCCATTATTGGCCTCAGGGCTCTAATTTGAATAATCTTGGTAAGTGGTCCAAAAGGTGAAGCTTCATACCAAATATCAAAGACCGGAGCCTTCTGGTTTCAGACAAGAATATTTTTAAAGGTTTTCCATATATAAGTTTATATAAAATCTGAGGGCTTCATACCAAATATCAAAGACCTTGGTCTTCTGTTTTCAGTCAAGAAGATTTTCAAAGGTTTTCATTGCCTTGACTTCTATTTCCTAGGGCTATAATATGAACAATTTTGATAGAGGTCCACCAGATGAAGCTTCACACCAAATATCACAGACCTGGGCCTTGCAGTTAATAGTAGAAGATTTTTTAAAATTCCCTATATAAGTCTATGTAAAACCAAAGGGCCCTGGGGCAGGGGCATTTTTGGCCCCAAGGGCTATCTATGGTTTGAACAATCTTTGTAGAGGTCCACCAGATGAAGCTACACAACAAATATCAAAGACCGGGGCCATGCATTTTCGGAGAAGAAGTTTTTTAAAGATTTTCCCCGTATAAGCCAACGTAAACTTGGTTTTATTGTGTTTCTTCATAAACAGCACTGTTGTCTGCAAAGCTGAATACGACTTTAGCATCGATTTCAGCAGTTCTCGATTTTCTAATTACTCACAATGGACTCGATGCATCCAAAGAAAATAAAAATATAATCTGCACTATGATGAAAAAAGTCTATGTAAAACCGGAGGGCCACGGGGCAGGGGCATTTTTGGCCCCAGGGCTATAATTTGAACCTTGGTAGAGGTCCACTAGGTGAAGCTTCATACCAAATACCAGAGACCCTTGTGGTTTCAAAGAAGATTTTTAAAGATTTTCCCTATATAAGCCTATGTAAAACCAAAGGGCCCTGGGGCGGGGCATTTATGGCCCCAGGGCTATAATTATAACAACCTTGGTAGAGGCTCACTAGGTGAAGCTTCATACCAAATATCAACGACCTGGTCCGTGCAGTTTCAAAGAAGTTTTTTTTAAGTTTTCAGTAAAAAAAGTCTATTTTTAGCTGCTGTGACCTAGATGTGCAATGGACCAGAACCATTTGAACAACTCTGAAAGGGGACCACCTAAGAATTATTCATATGAAGTTTGGTCAAAATCAAATAAGTTGTTTCGGAGATGTCGTTTGAAGAAAAAGTTTACACCTGCACACACGCACACAAGGATGCATGACAAGAGTTGTCATGTTCAGCAGGATAAGGGTTAACTGAAAATAAATTCAGTTTCATGTTGCTTCTTGTACCAAATGGAATCTTCCACCGTACCATTTCAAAATCTAGGGGTGTCAGGTTGTTTTCTTCAAATTTTATTTGGGAATGGCTGAATTTTATGCAAACAGTGTAGGCGTTGATCAGATGCCACATTATGCGGCGTATGATCTGGGCGTGCACTGTTTGCCATGATACCCGTTTGGGGGTTTCGGGTACAAAATGGGTTAATTAAGGCCACATACTGAAGTGAGGGGGACAGGCCAGGTACTGGCAGTCTACCTCACACGATCAGTCTTACTGCATAATGAATTTCAGCAAAAAATCTGTTCTGTCTACCACTTAAACATTAATTTGAAAGATGATACTGCTTAATTCAAGTAATCCTGACTTGGGAATATCTTACAATAAATTTTAAGACACACATTCATTTTATCCCATTGTATGTATGAAACCCCTAAAGGGGGTACTATGGCAAACAGTGTAGGCCCAGATCAGATGACGTGTACTGAAGAGGAAGAAGATTTGTAAAGATTTTCCCTATATAAGCCTATGAAAAACCAAAGGCCCCCAGAGACGGGGGCATTTTTGGCCCCAGGGCTATAATTTGAACTATCTTGGTATAGGTCCACTAGATGAAGCTTCACACCAAATATCAAGGGCCTGGACCATTAGGTTTCAGAGAAGATTTTTAACATTTTCAGTAAAAAAATCTTTTTTTAGTTCCTGTGACCTAGAAGTGCAACAGACCGGAAGCATTTGAACAACTTTGAAAGGGGACCACCTAAGGATCATTCCTGTGAAGTTTGGTCAAAATCTGATCAGTAGTTTAGAAGAAGATGTCGTTTGAAGAAAAAGTTTACACACGCACGCATGATGGACAAAAAGTGATCCCAAAAGCTCACCTCCTCACTACCTGGCAGTTGAGCTAAAAAATAACACAAAAAAACTGTCTGGAGTTTAAACAGCCTAGGGAAAACCTACCAGTCGTTTCAAGTCAGACAACCATTTGAGCCATTTCGAGTCAGTTGTTCAAATTATGTTGTTAGGGAACAGAATAAAATTGCCAGAACAGATAATATATTGACCAATTTTGTTTGTTTGATTTGAGGTTTAACGTCCCCGTCAACACTGTAAAGGTAATTTCAGAGACGTTGCTTCCAATTTTGTTGGACTTTTACCCGACATTGAGATGAAATGACATCTCAAGCATTGTCGCCAAATGAAACCAATAGGGTTTATTAGCATGGACGGTGCGCCTCGCACCTCAGTTCCTGGACAGGCTTAGATCCTCTAAGTGGTTTTCTAGTACAAGTGTGCAGGCCGGATTCAGCTCTGCGTGGAAGCATCATGCAGCCCATATATTTCTTCAAGCCCCTATGGGCGGGGGCCAGATACTGACCAATTCATTCAGCTCACAAGATTCTGAGGGTAACTGACGGAATATTTGGGTCAGAATGATAAATAGAAGTTTTTCTGTCATTCCAGCGGGTCAGACAGGGCAAAGAATCAAACAAGCTCAAGTGTCACATGATCTAGACTCCATGATGTAAACATCACTAATTTGAAATTTGTGTGTATGCCAAATTATCTCATATCTGAAAGTGTCAAATCGGTACTGTGTGCATATATATATATGTTACTGGATCTTCTAAGTTCACATAGTAATCTAAAAACCCAATGACTGAAACCTAAACATATAACCTAGATAAATATATCCTAGCGGTTGGCATGAAAAAATATATTTTAGTGGCATCATAGAGAACTTCATTTTTAACCACCAGGTTTAAAGACCACTAGGTGAACATAATTATTTAGGTATTATTTCAGAGTAGAAGAATTTTTAAAGTTCCCTATATAAGTCTATCCAAAAACCAAAGGGCAGGGGCATTTTGGCCCCAGGGGCTATGGTTTGAACAATCTTTGTAGAGGTCGACTAGATGAAGCTACACACCAAATATCAAAGACCGGGGCCATGCATTTTCAGAGGAGAAGATTTTTAAAGATGTTCCCTGTATAAGCCAATGTAAACTCGGTTTTATTGAGTTTCTTCATAAACAGCACTTTTGTCTGCAAAGCTGAATACGCCCCCTACGACGATTTCAGTGGTACTCGATTTTCAAATAACTCGCAATGGACTCGATGCATCCCAAGAAAATGAAAATTTAATCTGCACTATGATGAAAAAAGTCTATGTAAAACTGGAGGGCCACGGGGTGGGGGCATTTTTGGCGCCAGGGCTATAATTTGAACAACCTTCGTAGAGGTCCACTAGGTGCTTCATACCAAATATCAAAGACCCTTGTGGTTTCAAAGAAGATTTTTAAAGATTTTCCCTATATAAGCCTATGTAAAACCAAAGGGCCCTGGGGCGGGGCATTTTTGGCCCCAGGGCTATAATTTTAAAACGTCTCCCCGTACATCAACCATAGTGCAGTTTATATTTTACTTTTGGTCCTTTGAGGTCAGCGTGAATATTCTGAGAAATCAGAAATAAATTATTGGTTTAGACTCATATTCTAGACAGGTTTTTAATTATTTTGGACCCCATTTTGATTTATATCAGTCTTTGAATTGACTGCCTATTCGAAATTCGCAAAATTGCATTCCTCTGGCATTCGTTGCCGGATCATTATAGGGTCACTGATGAGGCTTTATTAGCCGAAACTACGTAGTATGACCCATCTTCTTTCTTATGAATGTTTTCATTGCTCTTAAAGGAACTCATTTTTGATTTTTATTGGTAGAGGTCCACTAGGTGAAGCTTCATACCAAATATCAAAGACCTGGGCCATTCGGTTTCAAAGAAGGTTTTTTTTAAGTTTTTAGTAAAAAAGTCAATTTTTAGCTCCTGTGCAATGGACCGGAACCATTTGAACAACTCTGAAAGAGGACCACGTAAGAATCATTCATATGAAGTTTGGTCAAATTCAAATAAGTTGTTTAGGAGATGTCGTTTGAAGAAAAAGTTTACGCATGCACACACGCACACAAGGATGCATGACAAGAGTTGTCATGTTCAGCAGGATAAGGGTTAACTGAAAATAAATTCAGTTTCATTTTGCTTCTTGTACCAAATGGAATCTTCCACCTCACCATTTCAAAATCTAGGGGTGTCAGGTTGTTTTCTTCAAATTTTATTTGGGAATGGCTGAATTTTATGCACACAGTGTAGGCCCTTATCAGATGCCACATTATGCAGCGTCTGATCTGGGCCTGCATTGTTTGCCATGGTAACCGTTTGGGGGTTTGGGGTACAAAATGGGTTAATTAAGGGTACCCGTTTGGGGGTTTCGGGTACAAAATGGGTTTATTAAGGCCACATACTGAAGTGAGGGGGCAGGCCAGGTACTGGCAGTCTACCTCACACGATCAGTCTTACTGCATAATGAATTTTAGCAAAAAATCTGTTCTGTCTACCACTTAAACATTAATTTGAAAGATGATACTGCTTAATTCAAGTAATCCTGACTTGGGAATATCTTACAATAAATTTTAAGACACACATTCATTTTATCCCATTGTATGTATGAAACCCCTAAAGGGGGTACCATGGCAAACAGTGTAGGCCCAGATCAGATGACATGTACTGAAGAGAAAGAAGATTTGTAAAGATTTTCCCTATATAAGCCTATGAAAAACCAAAGGCCCCCAGAGACGGGGCATTTTTGGCCCCAGGGCTATAATTTGAACTATCTTGGTATAGGTCCACTAGATGAAGCTTCACACCAAATATCAAAGGCCTGGGCCATTAGGTTTCAGAGAAGATTTTTAGCATTTTCAGTAAAAAAATCTATTTTTAGTTCCTGTGACCTAGAAGTGCAACGGACCGGAAGCATTTGAACAACTTTGAAAGGGGACCACCTAAGGATCATTCCTGTGAAGTTTGGTCAAAATCTGATCAGTAGTTTAGAAGAAGATGTCGTTTGAAGAAAAAGTTTACACACGCACGCATGATGGACAAAAAGTGATCCCAAAAGCTCACCTCCTCACTACCTGGCAGTTGAGCTAAAAAATAACACAGAAAAACTGTCTGGAGTTTAAACAGCCTAGGGAAAACCTACCAGTCGTTTCAAGTCAGACAACCATTTGAGCCATTTCGAGTCAGTTGTTCAAATTATGTTGTTAGGGAACAGAATAAAATTGCCAGAACAGATAATATTTTGACCAATTTTGTTTGTTTGATTTGAGGTTTAACGTCCCCGTCAACACTGTAAAGGTCATTTTGGAGACGTTGCTTCCAATTTTGTTGGACTTTTACTCGACATTGAGATGAAATGACATCTCAAGCATTGTCGCCCAATAAAACCAATAGGGTTTATTAGCATGGACGGTCCGCCTCGCACCTCAGTTCCTGGACAGGCTTAGATCCTCTAAGTGGTTTACCAGTACTAGTGTGCGGGCCGGATTCAGCTCTGCGTGGAAGCATCATGCAGCCCATATATTTCTTCAAGCCCCTATGGGCGGGGGCCAGATACTGACCAATTCATTCAGCTCACAAGATTCTGAGGGTAACTGACGGAATATTTGGGTCAGAATGATAAATAGAAGTTTTTCTGACTGCCATTCCAGCGGGTCAGACAGGGCAAAGAATCAAACAAGCTCAAATGTCACATGATCTAGACTCCATGATGTAAACATCACTAATTTGAAATTTGTGTGTATGCCAAATTATCTCATTTCTGAAAGTGTCAAATTGGTACTGTGTGCATTATATATATA
>CAUZLF010000091.1:0-117204 GCA_963580285.1 Lucinisca nassula | reverse complement strand
CGCCCACACAGGTATTCCGGAATAATATAATTTTAGCACATCTATGTCATTTTATGTACACAATTGTATGTATTTTTAAACATTATTTCTTTTTAAATTTTTAATATTCATTTTTACATATATTGTTTTTTTTGGTAATTTTTTCAAATTTTTATACATTTATATAAATTTTCAATAAATGCTATTTATTAAGAAATGCAACTGTCTGCCGGGTCTATTTTAAACGAAATCACTGTCACTTGAAGAAAAATGGTACACAAAGTCTTTTTTCTTGTGTACCTTACGGCACCTACGTGGTTGAGGTTCAGAATGAGGGCTTTTGGCAGGGGTTTTAGACACTTTCTTTTTCGTTTCAGATTTGGAGAGACAGTGTTTTTTCTTTCTGCGAACGGTTACAAAACGATCCGGGTGGCAGTGTTTAGTATGGTCATCTGATTCCGTTTCGTATTCAGAAGAATTACGTTTTGCGTTGCCAGAGCCAGCGGAAATTCCAGAAGGGGTAGATGTGGCCGATGGATTCAATGGTAAAGACATTGCTTGAAGAGATGAATCCGGCGATTGTTCTGTTGTTGGTCCTGATGTGTGAACTGAAGATAGATCACGAGAAGACAGGTTTGCCTGGTTACTGGTATCTTCGGAAGGCACTTCACCAGCATTATCACTGGAAGCTGCTGCAGATGACAGAATTTCCTCATCAGAGCTAGACTTCTCATCTGAGTCTTGAATTATGGTGTAATGATGGGCTTCCTCATCTGCAGCTGAAGGTGGGGTCCATGTACCGAAAAGGGGCACAGAATAGTGATAATGAGGTTTGGAGTCCAAGGTGTAGACGGACTTCAGCAATGTAAAGAAACTATCGTAGAGGTTATCTTTGTGGATATGATTCCTCCATATCACTTCACATAGGTGCTGTTCAAAGAGTTTTGTATTGGTGCCATTTATGCGCCTGAAATGATCTTTAGAAATCTTCCATGCACCCTCAATTCTATTAGTATTGCAATGTACATACTCCCCACTATCACTATTCCTATAAACTTGTTTGAAAGAGGTTTTGTGGGTTACAGTGAAATGTGGAAAACCTAATTCATTCAAGTATCGCTGAAAATTCTAGTGCCTGGCTCAACATGCTTTTGTATTAATGGGATAAGAGTTTCTGCGTTTCTGTTGTCTACAGGATACATTATAAGCAAATTGGAACGCCTCTCAACGATTCCAAAGATCCAGATCTTTTGTCCTGATGGTCTGCCCCTGTTATATTTGATTTTCCTACCGAAAAGACTCTCATCGATTTCAACATCTGTGTTGAATTTTATGTTTTCATATGATCGGTGAACATGCTCCATGAATAATTCCCTTATAAAACTCGCCCAATTCACTGCGGTACTTTTATATTCCATGGAGGTAGCCAAGGCGCACTGTTTAAGAGTATGACCTTCTATATAGTATTTGATGAAAATCATTAGGTCTCTGATGTTGTATGAAGAGCCTTCAAAGAATGAATTCTTCAACATGGTTATTTCATGCCCCTTTTTACAACGGAAAACATAATTATATGCTGCTTTTTCCCTGTACTGCAAATTAGCAGAAAGCCCATGAGGACATGTTACCCTTTCGGCTAGAAGACCATTTTTTCTCAGCCACTGGAATAATGTGGCATCTTCGGTTGAAAATAAATGGTGAAACGTCCACGGATTTTGAAAATCACAAAAGTTTATATCATCTATATTTCCTTTCTTTAAATTATAACTGCCCTCTCCATGTTTTTTCCGAGGCCTATTTGGAGGCATTGCCATGCAGTAACACGGGAATATTCTTACACTAGATAGCACAGTAGGAACCAAAGTGACAATGAACAAGCAAAGGAGGAATTTAAATAGTGAAATGACAGTGAAAAGACCTCAAACAAGAATGCATGGTTACAGGAAAATGATTACATATCACGAACTGTGAGAATAACAGGATAATTGTTCACGATTCACGTTTTTGTGCAAAAATATAATACTCACCTATTGTCGTTTATCTTTTGGTTGATATATCCTAACGGTACCATCAATGTATTCGTACCTGTTTGTCGTCACGTTATATGCATACAACTTGTATTTTTTGTTTTCAAAGGCTTGAAACAAATTTTTAAAATGATCCAAACCCGACTTATCTCTACATAAAAGCTGCTTATCTGCCCATTCCAGAAAAATATCTGGATTTAACCCATTCACATATACGAAAGCAGCCACAAGACACCTTTGAAAGTGATTTAAATTTCTGGTCCAAAAAAGTTTTCTAATCCCTTTGGACCATTTGCTTGCATCACCCACTATATCTTGCACAGATTTCCACAAACCATAAATTTCTCTGTTTCTAGCCTTTTGGAAAGAGTCGGCATCAGTCATGTTTCATTCGGTTAGAATATATAAAAATATAGAATGCACAATTTAAAACCTGAGATTGTTTGATGCGATAATATTCGTGCAAATCATGATTTAAGTAACTATTTTTATTTACTATAGTCTGTATTATGAAATTCCTTAACTGCTATATATATATGCATTGATAGGCAAATTACCCGCACTTGGCTGTATTTATCGTAAAATAACAACGACCACCTCAAACCCCACTTTAATACAATAAAATTGGGGTTTGAAGGGGGTAAACATTAGGTTTTTTATTACTGCTCACAAACAGAGATTGTGGGTACTCGATAGAACCACCTCGATTCTGTAGAATAACCACAACCTATGTTGAAAGCAGAAATAAGAAACATATTATTATTCATACCTAATATTTCTCACTTCGTACACCATGTTTGATTCCATTATTTCACATAGACATGCTTTTGTACTGTCGTTCGTATGTCATGCTATATTTTACATTTTTATTTACTAATGAAGAAATGGAGTATCAAAAAATTATATATTTATACATGCTCTTTATTCCGTAAAAGTGTCTGTTTAGGAAAGGCACGCCCCCAGTATAAATTTACCCATTTCGTGTATATTTTACTTTGTTGGATAGAATTACGGCATATATTCTGATCTTTAAATTTCCTCGTCCGTCGGTATACTTATCGTCAAATTTCCCCTTCAGTAAAAATATGACCAAGATCAGTTTCTTTTTATATAATGCTCCCCCATGCATTGATTTCAGTTTGTTGGATAGAAATACGGTATATATACTGATCGTGAATTTTCCCCGTCCGTCGGTATACTGATCGTCAAATTTCCCCGTCAGTCAAAATATGACCAAGATCAGTTTCTTTTTATATATACGTGAAAATTACTATTAGTGTAAGAACAACATTCTTTCTATATCTTAAAAACATCGGTTACAGCATGGCAAGCGATCTTTCAAACACTGCTTAAATTTCCCCCTATGTTTAAATTCCCCCCTATCGAGTATCTTTCGTCCTGTATCTTTGAGAAACCCCAAAAGAAAACCAAGCCCCTTTTCCTTTTTTCAAGTCCCCAAATAAGACCCTTTAAGACACTAGGAGGGGGAAATCCTCCCCCCATGCATTGATTTCAGTTTGTTGGATAGAAATACGGTATATATACTGATCGTGAATTTTCCCCGTCCGTCGGAATACTGATCGTCAAATTTCCCCGTCGGTCAAAATATGACCAAGATCACTTTCTTCTTATATATACGTGAAAATTACTAATAGTGTAAGAAAAACATTCTTTCTATACATTAAAAACATCGGTTACAGCATGGCAAGGGATCTTTCAAACACTGCTTAAATTACCCCCTATGTTTAAATTTCCCCCTATCGTGTATCTTTCGTTCTGTATCTTTGAGAAACCCCAAAGGAAAACCAACCGCCTTTTCCTGTTTTCAAGTCCCCAAATAAGACCCTTTAAGACACTAACAGGGAGAAATCCTCCCCCATGCATTGATTTCAGTTTGTTGGATAGAAATACGGTATATATACTGATCGTGAATTTTCCCCGTCCGTCGGTATACTGATCGTCAAATTTCCCCGTCGGTCAAAATATGACCAATATCACTTTCTTTTTATATTTACGTGAAAATTACTAATAGTGTAAGAACAACATTCTTTCTATATCTTAAAAACATCGGTTACAGCATGGCAGGCGATGTTTCAAACACTGCTTAAATTCCCCCCTATGTTTAAATTTCCCCCTAGCGTATATCTTTCGTTCTGTATCTTTGAAATACCCCAAAATAAAACCAAGCCCCTTTTCCTTTTTTCAAGTCCCCAAATAAGACCCTTTAAGACACTAGGAGGGGGAAATCCTCCCCCCCCCATGCATTGATTTCAGTTTGTTGGATAGAAATACGGTATATATACTGATCGTGAATTTTCCCCGTCGTCACTTCATTATTATTTGAATGTAAATGTGAAAGAAGGGGAAATTTCACGATCAGTATATATACTATTTTTCTATCCAACAAACTGAAATCAATGCATGGGGGGAGGATTTCCCCCTACTAGTATCTTAAAGGGTCTTATTTGGGGACTTGAAAAAGGAAAAGGGGCTTGGTTTGTTTGGGGGTATTTCAAAGATACGGCTCAAAAGATACACGATAGGGGGAAATTTATACTTAGGGGGAAATTTAAGCAGTGCTTGTTACATGGTATGCCAATGTTTTACATATGTTTTACGGGGAAATTTGACGATCAGTATACCGACTGATGGGGAAATTTAAATAATGTTTTATGCATGACTTGCTAATTGCTATACTGGTGTTTTACGGAATAAAGAGCATGCATTGATCTTGTCCTTGTTAAAGCTAGAAATTTAAAGAAATGAAATCTATCCCCCCCCCCATGATATAACATGTTTAAAATTTAAATCAAGCGCCTGAATGACTCGGATCAAAGAAATTGTCGCAAAAGTATGTTTTTACGACATCAAAAAATTGACTATAGAAATCTCCCCCGTACGGGGAAAAATCACGATATAGCCATTCTGTCAGGATTCTGGATATAATGTACAAGAGATAAGTGGAACTTTGATAATATCTGAAATTTCTTTTCACTATTGGTGGTCAAACAGAAAATACATGTGAACACCATTTATATTTCAACCAATCAGAACTTGGCTAAGTTGTCCCATATTGAAAGTTAACGGTGCATACGATCCACGCTGAAATTCTTTCTCAGCTATACTGTTGGACAAAAGTTGTCACCATATAAACGCCATTTTGCGAGTGATGTCAAGTGTTGTCCTGACCAGCACACCTGCTCGAGCGGATAGTCAAACAAATAAGCGTACATTATCGTCGCCTTTCTCTCCTGAAGACCAAATGACAAAGAAAAACAAGGCTGAAATGGATGAAGGTGCGAGTGTTCAAGCAGAATCCTCTTTTATGAGTCTTCCACCGCCTCATCCTGAAATACTTAAGACTGTCAGTATAGTGAAGCTCTATTTGAAGGATGAAATCGTTTCTGTCGTAAAGGCTGCAGTATCTGAAGCTGTCGATGTGCAGTTAAAGGAAGTCAACGTGGAAAACAAGCGACTGTCATCCGAAAACGAGATTTTGAAAGCGAGGGTAAGCGAGCTTGAAGCTACAGCCCAGCAGTCAGAGCAGTATTCTCGACGTAATTCCTTGAGAATTAGCAACATCCCAGAAACTGAAGACGAAGAGACTGATTTAATCGTTTTAGACATAGCAGACACCCTGAATGTCGATATACGTGGATACGACATCGACCGATCGCATAGGGTTAGAAAACAGCAAGGTGAAGTTGGTTTGTTTTTTCGTTTTTCGTTTTTCGATATTCACTTTCTGGTGAAGAAAGGTGAAGTTGTTTTTTTTTTTTTTTTCGATATTCACTTTATGGCGAAGATAGGTGAAGTTTGTTTTTCGTTATTCGTTTTTCGTTATTCGATTTGAAGCCGCATATCGTATTTTAACATTCGAAATCCTATTTTTTGAAATTCGAATAGGGACCGAATATCGCATTTTGACATTCGAAATCCTATTTTGACATTCGGATTGGGGAAGAATATCGTATTTTGATATTCAAAATCCTATTTTGGCATTCGAATTGGGACCGAATATCGTATTTTGATATTCAAAATCCTATTTTGACATTCGAATTGGGGCAGAATATAGTATTTTGATATTTAAAATCCTATTTTGACATTCGAAATGGCCCCGAATATCGTATTTTGATATTCAAAATCCTATTTTGACATTCGAATTGGGACCGAATATCGTATTTTGATATTCAAAATCCTATTTTGACATTCGAATAGGGGCAGAATATAGTATTTTGATATTCAAAATCCTATTTTGACATTGGAATTGGCCCCGAATATCGTACTTTGATATTCAAAATCCTATTTTGACATTCGAATTGACCCCGAATATCGTATTTTGATATTCAAAATCCTATTTTGACATTCGGATTGGGGCAGAATATAGTATTTTGATATTCAAAATCCTATTTTGACATTCGAATTGGCCCCGAATATCGTATTTTGATATTCAAAATCCTATTTTGACATTCGAATTGGGATGAATATCGTATTTTGATATTCAAAATCCTATTTTGACATTCGGATTGGGGCACAATATAGTAGTTAGATATTCAAAATCCTATTTTGACATTCGGATTTGGGCAGAATATAGTATTTTGATACTCAAAATCCTATTTGACATTCGGATTGGGGCAGAATATCGTATTTTGATATTCAAAATCCTATTTTGACATTCGGATTGGGGCAGAATATCGTATTTTGATATTCAAAATCCTATTTTGACATTCGACTTGGGACATTCTATTTTGACATTCGAATTGGCCCCGAATATCGTATTTTGATATTCAAAATCCTATTTTGACATTCGAAATGGCCCCGAATATCGTATTTTGATATTCAAAATCCTATTTTGACATTCGAATTGGGACCGAATATCGTATTTTGATATTCAAAATCCTATTTTGACATTCGAATTGGGGCAGAATATAGTATTTTGATATTCAAAATCCTATTGTGACTTTGGAATTGGCCCCGAATATCGTATTTTGATATTCAAAATCCTATTTTGACATTCGGATTAGGGCAGAATATAGTATTTTGATATTCAAAATCCTATTTTGACATTCGAATTGGGGCAGAATATAGTATTTTGATATTCAAAATCCTATTTTGACATTCGAATTGGCCCCGAATATCGTATTTTGATATTCAAAATCCTATTTTGACATTCGAATTGGGACCGAATATCGTATTTTGATATTCAAAATCCTATTTTGACATTCGAATTGGGGCAGAATATAGTATTTTGATATTCAAATCCTATTTTGATATTCAAAATCCTATTTTGATATTCGAATAGGCCCCGAATATCGTATTTTGATATTCAAAATCCTATTTTGACATTCGAATTGGGACCGAATATCGTATTTTGATATTCAAAATCCTATTTTGACATTCGAATTGGGGCAGAATATAGTATTTTGATATTCAAAATCCTATTTTGACATTGGAATTGGCCCCGAATATCGTACTTTGATATTCAAAATCCTATTTTGACATTCGGATTGGGGCAGAATATAGTATTTTGATATTCAAAATCCTATTTTGACATTCGACTTGGGGCAGAATATAGTATTTTGATATTCAAAATCCTATTTTGACATTCGAATTGGCCCCGAATATCGTATTTTGAGATTCAAAATCTTATTTTGACATTCGAATTGGCCCCGAATATCGTATTTGATATTCAAAATCCTATTTTGACATTCGAATTGGGACCGAATATCGTATTTTGATATTCAAAATCCTATTTTGACATTCGAATTGGGGCAGAATATAGTATTTTGATATTCAAAATCCTATTTTGACATTCGAATAGGCCCCGAATATCGTATTTTGATATTCAAAATCCTATTTTGACATTCGAATTGGGACCGAATATCGTATTTTGATATTCAAAATCCTATTTTGACATTCGAATTGGGGCAGAATATAGAATTTTGATATTCAAAATCCTATTTTGACATTCGAATTGGCCCCGAATATCGTATTTGATATTCAAAATCCTATTTTGACATTCGAATTGGGACCGAATATCGTATTTTGATATTCAAAATCCTATTTTGACATTCGAATTGGGGCAGAATATAGTATTTTGATATTCAAAATCCTATTTTGACATTCGAATAGGCCCCGAATATCGTATTTTGATATTCAAAATCCTATTTTGACATTCGAATTGGGACAGGATATAGGATTTTGATATTCAAAATCCTATTTTGACATTCGAATTGGCCCCGAATATCGTATTTTGATATTCAAAATCCTATTTTGACATTCGGATTGGGGCAGAATATAGTATTTTGATATTCAAAATCCTATTCTGACATTCGAATTGGCCCCGAATATCGTATTTTGAGATTCAAAATCCTATTTTGACATTCGAATTGGGGCAGAATGTAGTATTTTGATATTCAAAATCCTATTTTGACATTCGAATTGGCCCCGAATATCGTATTTGATATTCAAAATCCTATTTTGACATTCGAATTGGGACCGAATATCGTATTTTGATATTCAAAATCCTATTTTGACATTCGAATTGGGGCAGAATATAGTATTTTGATATTCAAAATCCTATTTTGACATTCGAATAGGCCCCGAATATCGTATTTTGATATTCAAAATCCTATTTTGACATTCGAATTGGGACAGGATATAGTATTTTGATATTCAAAATCCTATTTTGACATTCGAATTGGCCCCGAATATCGTATTTTGATATTCAAAATCCTATTTTGACATTCGGATTGGGGCAGAATATAGTATTTTGATATTCAAAATCCTATTCTGACATTCGAATTGGCCCCGAATATC
Organism: Lucinisca nassula; assembly: GCA_963580285.1. NCBI lineage: Eukaryota > Metazoa > Mollusca > Bivalvia > Lucinida > Lucinidae > Lucinisca > Lucinisca nassula. Next base: position 108,379 of record CAUZLF010000091.1, on the reverse strand, counting down.
GTATTTTGAGATTCAAAATCCTATTTTGACATTCGAATTGGGGCAGAATGTAGTATTTTGATATTCAAAATCCTATTTTGACATTCGAATTGGGGCAGGATATAGTATTTTGATATTCAAAATCCTATTTTGACATTCGAATTGGCCCCGAATATCGTATTTTGATATTCAAAATCCTATTTTGACATTCGAATTGGGACCGAATATCGTATTTTGATATTCAAAATCCTATTTTGACATTCGAATTGGCCCCGAATATCGTATTTTGATATTCAAAATCTTATTCTGACATTCGAATTGGGACCGAATATCGTATTTTGATATTCAAAATCCTAATTTGACATTCGAATTGGGGCAGAATATAGTATTTTGATATTCAAAATCCTATTTTGACATTCGAATAGGCCCCGAATATCGTATTTTGATATTCAAAATCCTATTTTGACATTCGAATTGGGACCGAATATCGTATTTGGATATTCAAAATCCTATTTTGACATTCGAATTTGGGCAGGATATAGTATTTTGATATTCAAAATCCTATTTTGACATTCGAATTGGCCCCGAATATCGTATTTTGATATTCAAAATCCTATTTTGACATTCGGATTGGGGCAGAATATAGTATTTTGATATTCAAAATCCCTATTTTGACATTCGGATTGGGGCAGAATATAGTATTTTGATATTCAAAATCCTATTTTGACATTCGAATTGGCCCCGAATATCGTATTTTGAGATTCAAAATCCTATTTCGACATTCGAATTGGGACCGACTATAGTATTTTGATATTCAAAATCCTATTTTGACATTCGAATTGGGGCAGAATATAGTATTTTGATATTCAAAATCCTATTTTGACATTCAGATTGGGGCAGAATATCGTATTTTGATATTCAAAATCCTATTTTGACATTCGAATTGGGACCGAATATCGTATTTTGATATTCAAAATCCTATTTTGACATTCGAATTGGGGCAGAATATAGTATTTTGATATTCAAAATCCTATTTTGGCATTCGAATTGGCCCCGAATATCGTATTTTGATATTCAAATTCCTATTTTGACATTCGAATTGGGACTGAATATCGTATTTTGATATTCAAAATCCTATTTTGACATTCGGATTGGGGCAGAATATAGTATTTTGATACAAAATCCTATTTTGACATTCGAATTCGGACCAAATATCGTATTTTGATATTCAAAATCCTATTTTGACATTCGAATTCGGACCGAATATCGTATTTTGATATTCAAAATCCTATTTTGACATTCGGATTGGGGCAGAATATAGTATTTTGAAATTCCGGCTCAGACTAACTAATGAACAGCTTTATGCCTGCGCCATCATGGAGTTTGAACCCCGGGCCACCGACGTGCAATTAAAGAGGAAAGCATAATGATTGACGGTCACTTGGGTCAAACACGATGCATGCAGACTGTTTAACAGCACTTACTTTATAACCAAAATCAAAATCGGAACCAAATTCGGCGCTGCACAACTAGACATTGAGGGTCATATCCCATACAAGTTTCAAAGAAATCCGACCAGTGGTCTCGGAGGAGATGCGATAACGAGAAAAAGTTTACGGAATGAAGGACGGGAGGAAGGAAGGGCGCCTGACAGACCCCTGTGAGCTACGGTAAAGCTAATAAAAGGAAACTTTCGAATTGTCATAAAGGAAGTCCCCAATGGTGCATAACTATCGAATGTTAAAAGGATTTCATACTATAATTTATTGAATAAAACCAAAAGACATAGAATAGCATGCGTCATAACCTCCCTATACATGTAACACGGTTTTTTAAAGCCTTGCGTCCTATAAAAAGGGTCCAGGGCATGATGCGGCATCTCATCAGGGTCTAGTACACAGTTTGCACAAACGAAATATCTTTTAGGTAACATAATCAAGATAAAATCAACCCGACACCCCTTTTTGGAACAGTTGACTCGTCTGAATGATAGGGATGGAAGAATACATGCGGCTTAATTGGGTTAATATAACACAGCTTTGGATAAACATGCTGGACGGATATATCCAAAAATGTACGCGCATAAATATCAACATGTATAACCAGAGGAACATTGGTCCTGAAGCGCTCACCTGACTTCTAAGGAAGTCTTCAAAGACTTTAATATGTGACCTTTGGTCAAGAAGAACCCCAGGTCAGTGTAACTGAATGCCATTTTGTCATAAGGACCAGGAATATATATGGTTAAGGGGTGGGGATCTTTACGGTTTCTGAGATATAAAACATTTCATGAAGTGTCATGCAATAAAGGGGGTGGGGCATGCCCCCCCCCCCCACCTGGGGACCTCGGGGTCCAAAGGTCCATGTCACTGAAACATCTTATCATAAGGAACAAGAATATATATAGTTTATGGTCGAGATCTTAACCGTTTCCCTGTTAAACATTTTATGCTTTAAGGGGGTGGTGCATGTCCCCGGGACCCCGGGTACCCCTTTGGTCCAAAGGTCCATGTCACTGAATGCGCCTTATCATAAGGAACAAGAATATATATGGTTTATGGGTGAAAATCGTAACACTTTCTGACATTGAATATCAAAATACAATATTCTGCCCCAATTCGAATGTCAAAATAGGAATTTGAATATCAAAATACGATATTCGGTCCCAATTCGAATGTCAGAATAGGATTTTGAATATCAAAATACGATATTCGGGGCCAATTCGAATGCCAAAGTAGGATTTTGAATATCAAAATACTATATTCTGCCCCAATTCGAATGTCAAAATAGGATTTTGAATATCAAAGTACGATATTCTGCCCTAATCCGAATGTCAAAATAGCATTTTGAATATCAAAATACTATATTCTGCCCGTATCCGAATGTCAAAATAGGATTTTGATATCAAAATACGATATTCAGTCCCAATTCGAATGTCAAAATAGGATTTTGAATATCAAAATACGATATTCGGGGCCAATTCGATTGTCAAAATAGGATTTTGAATATCAAAATACTATATTCTGCCCCAATCCGAACGTCTAAAAAGGATTTTGAATATCAAAATACTATATTCTGCCCCAATCCGTATGTCAAAATAGGATTTTGAATATCAAAATACGATATTCAGTCCCAATTCGAATGTCAAAATAGGATTTTGAATATCAAAAGACGATATTCGGTCCCAATTCGAATGTCAAAATAGGATTTTGAATATCAAAATACGATATTCAGACCCAATTCGAATGTCAAAATAGGATTTTGAATATCAAAATACGATATTCAGTCCCAATTCGAATATCAAAATAGGATTTTGAATATCAAAATACGATATTCGGGGCCAATGCGAATGTCAAAATAGGATTTTGAATATCAAAATACTATATTCTGCCCCAATCCGAATGTCAAAATAGGATTTTGAATATCAAAATACGATATTCAGTCCCAATTCGAATGTCAAAATAGGATTTTGAATATCAAAAGACGATATTCGGTCCCAATTCGAATGTCAAAATAGGATTTTGAATATCAAAATACTATATTCTGCCCCAATCAGAATGTCAAAATAGGATTTTGAATATCAAAATACGATATTCAGACCCAATTCGAATGTCAAAATAGGATTTTGAATATCAAAATACGATATTCAGTCCCAATTCGAATGTCAAAATAGGATTTTGAATATCAAAATACGATATTCAGTCCCAATTCGAATGTCAAAATAGGATTTTGAATATCAAAATACGATATTCAGTCCCAATTCGAATGTCAAAATAGGATTTTGAATATCAAAATACTATATTCGGGGCCAATGCGAATGTCAAAATAGGATTTTGAATATCAAAATACTATATTCTGCCCAAATTCGAATGTCAAAATAGGATTTTGAATATCAAAATACGATATTCAGTCCCAATTCGAATGTCAAAATAGGATTTTGAATATCAAAATACGATATTCAGTCCCAATTCGAATGTCAAAATAGGATTTTGAATATCAAAATACGATATTCGGGGCCAATGCGAATGTCAAAATAGGATTTTGAATATCAAAATACTATATTCTGCCCCAATTCGAATGTCAAAATAGGATTTTGAATATCAAAATACGATATTCAGTCCAAATTCGAATGTCAAAATAGGATTTTGAATATCAAAATACGATATTCGAGGCCAATTCGAATGTCAAAATAGAATTTTGAATATCAAAATACTATATTCTGCCCCAATTCGAATGTCAAAATAGGAATTTGAATATCAAAATACGATATTCGGTCCCAATTCGAATGTCAAAATAGGATTTTGAATATTAAAATACGATATTCGGGGCCAATTCGAATGTCAAAATAGGATTTTGAATATCAAAATACTATATTCTGCCCCAATGCGAATGTCAAAATAGGATTTTGAATATCAAAATACTATATTCTGCCCCAATTCGAATGTCAAAATAGGATTTTGAATATCAAAATACGATATTCAGTCCAAATTCGAATGTCAAAATAGGATTTTGAATATCAAAATACGATATTCGAGGCCAATTCGAATGTCAAAATAGAATTTTGAATATCAAAATACTATATTCTGCCCCAATTCGAATGTCAAAATAGGAATTTGAATATCAAAATACGATATTCGGTCCCAATTCGAATGTCAAAATAGGATTTTGAATATTAAAATACGATATTCGGGGCCAATTCGAATGTCAAAATAGGATTTTGAATATCAAAATACTATATTCTGCCCCAATTCGAATGTCAAAATAGGATTTTGAATATCAAAATACGATATTCGGTACCAATTCGAATGTCAAAATAGGATTATGAATATCAAAATACGATATTCGGGGCCATTTCGAATGTCAAAATAGGATTTTGAATATCAAAATACTATATTCTGCCCCAATTCGAATGTCAAAATAGGATTTTGAATATCAAAATACGATATTCGGTCCCAATTCGAATGTCAAAATAGGATTTTGAATATCAAAATACGATATTCGGTCCCAATTCGAATGTCAAAATAGGATTTTGAATATCAAAATACGATATTCAGTCCCAATTCGAATGTCAAAATAAGATATTCGGGGCCAATTCGAATGTCAAAATAGGATTTTGAATATCAAAATACTATATTCTGCCCCAATGCGAACGTCAAAATAGGATTTTGAATATCAAAATACTATATTCTGCCCCAATCCGAATGTCAAAATAGGATTTTGAATATCAAAATACGATATTCAGTCCCAATTCGAATGTCAAAATAGGATTTTGAATATCAAAATACGATATTCGGGGCCAATTCGAATGTCAAAATAGGATTTTGAATATCAAAATACTATATTCTGCCCCAATTCGAATGCAAAATAGGATTTTGAATATCAAAATACGATATTCGGTCCCAATTTGAATGTCAAAATAGGATTTTGAATATCAAAATACGATAACCTGCCCCAATCCGAATGTCAAAATAGGATTTTGAATATCAAAATACGATATTCTTCCCCAATCCGAATGTTAAAGTAGGATTTCGAATGTCAAAACGCGATATTCGGTCCCTATTCGAATTTCAAAAAATAGGATTTCGAATGTTAAAATACGATATGCGGCTTCAAATCGAATAACGAAAAACGAATAACGAAAAACAAACTAACTTCACCTATCTTCGCTATAAAGTGAATATCGAAAAACGAAAAACAAACCAACTTCACCTTTTTTCACCAGAAAGTGAATATCGAAAAACGAAAAACGAAAAACAAACCAACTTCACTTTGCTTTAGAAAACCAGGTCTGAAAAAGTCAAAGGACATTCTTGTAATGCCAGGCAACGCCTCTATGGTGCAAGATCTAATCTAAAAAATACAAAGTATCACGGAGTATTCCTCAACGAGGACTTAATCAAGTCAAGGAGCAAGCTGTTATGGGAAGCTAGACAAAAAGTTAAAGGGGACCTTCTTTGGGGTGCCTGGTCTGTCGATGGGCGCTTGTTTCTGAAGGACGTAAAGGACAAAGTGCACAAACTTACATGTTCTGAAGATGTCAGCATGTACGCGAGCAAGGTACCTGTGAAAAGGCCAGTGAAACCTAGATCGAACGATACAGCTGATACCGACTTGTAGCTTCTTTTCTAGCTAAATTATCAGTTCACTGATAAGTTGGGAGTTACTTTTGTTCTGCTTAACCCATTTTGTACCAATGGAAAATCTTCCTTGAACATGTACAGTCGAATTTCGATGACTCAGCCCTCTCTTGGACTATTCAAATTTGTTCGATGTAGTGGTAGTTTGAATTACTGAGGTTATGAGGATAGGGCCTACCTTAGTATCTGTAAAATTATGGTATGTTGTGTGCACTCATTAGGTGCACCTGGAGATGATTCTGATGAGTGCACAAAGCATGCCTTCTTCCAGATAAAATCAGAAAACAATCCACGTATCAACCAAACTATATGGATATTTGGAGCTTTGGGGACATACTCTCAAGGGAATCTAAAACTGGTTCGAATTTGTAATATCAATCGAACTATCCGTATTCATGTTGTAGAGGTTTTGCCTAAAGGACGACGGGCTGTGTTATCTTTAGAATTTACTTGGAAAGTTGCAAACAGTGTGGGCCTGAGCCGACGCCGCTTTCTGTGGCTCCCGGTTTATGCGTTCACTATTTGTAACTACTCGTTTCCGGGTTTTCGGTACAAAATGGATAAAAAAATACCTAACTTTTGTTCCTCGCTATAGTGACCTGATGTGACCTGTATACGGCTACCGTATAAACCTAAGATTTCGGACCTCGAAAAGCAACCGCATTTAAAATAAATCTAGATTTGTGGTTTGGTAATATATGCATGTGCCTGAGTAACATCGTGACTCGGCTCGGGTGCTTTTACTCCCGTTAAATGAACACTGCACCAAATTACACTCTATACAGAAAAAACGGGGGTCTACAGGAGTAACTTGTTTGATTTCTCATTTTTCTTCAAAAGCACTCGAACAAGCTCTCTCCCTCTCCAGCCCAGTATTTGTGAATGTTTTTGTAACATATGCATTATTGAACAATAGTTACATTTCCAGTGTAAAGTCTAATGTAAACACATAGAAAACAATTGCGCCCATACTTTCATGAACGCATCGAATCACACGATGTTCTGTGACATTAAAGGTGCATTATTGAGCTACCGGATCTCATTTTTTTTTCTGGTTTTTATCTTCAATGCATACTCCTTTGTCATGTGTACACTTCTGGAGCCAAATACAGCTTCAAAACTTTGTGAGAATGGTCGTTTTCATTCGTGTTTACCCTTCGCTCTGAACATGTGTTCGGAATTTCTGTTCTAACAATAAAACTGTCACTTTACACATACATGGCGACAGTATCGTCTCTGAGTGTCGTTACTTAGATTTCCAGACACTTCGGCCCCACTACCACCTCGGCCCCTAGACAGGTCGGCCCAAAACCAAGTCGGCCCTAGACACCTCGGCCCTAGTCACCTCGGCCCTAGACACCTCGGCCCCACTGTCACCTCGGCCCCTAGACATCTCGGCACCAAAGACACCTCGGCCCCACTTTTGATATCTGTTAGGGTATGAGCATTTATATCATGTTAAAATCGGCTCCGCCCATCGGGACTTCAAGAAACCGACGGCCTGTGGCATGAGTACTGGTAAACCGCTTAGAGGTTCTAAACCTGGCCAGGAATAGTGGTGCGAGTCGGACCGTTCATACTTATAAACCCTATTGGTTTCATTGGGCTACTGGGCTTGAGAGGTCATTTCATCTCAATGCCGGGTAAAATTTCCACAAAATTGGAGGCAACGTCTCCAAAATGACCGATACAGTGTTGACTGGAGCGTTAAACGTCAAATCTAACAAACAAAACATCATGTTAACAAACCCGTGTAATGAAGACCCCGCTTAACCCCAGTTTATATGGGGAAAACTGGGGCTCATAGGGGCATACATTATTTACATCACGAAGACACGCCTTAAAAATTTTGACCCCCTTGAACCCCACTTTATATAGTAAAAGTTTACAGGGGTAAACCTTATTTTTCTTATTTGAGCAGAAATAATAAAAATACCACAATTCTTCCTCTTATAATGTTCGTTTTTTTTTCGGCGGTAAAGTTTACAATGCATTTGTATAGGCATGTTTTCGTAATTCTTGTTTCTGCTCCAAGATGCAGGTTGTGTGTTTGTTTGTCTGTCTGTAAAGGTCATTTTGGAGACGTTGCTTCCAATTTTGTGGGACTTTTACCCGACATTAAGATGAAATGACATCTCAAGCCCTGTCGCCCAATGAAACCAATGGGGTTTATAAGCATGGACGGTCCGACTCGTGCGCATCGCTTTGCCTGGGCAGGAGTAGATCCTTTAAGCGGTTTACCAGTACTCGTGTGCGGGTCGGATTCAGCTCTGCGTGGAAGCATCATGCAGCCCATATATTTCTTCAAGCCCCGATGGGCGGGGGCCGACAGGTTATGTGTTATTTAATTTTTGTTTTACGGAATCTTCTATTAAGTTGCTAGGAAACAAGATCAAATTATTTTATTGCTATTTTTATTTCATATAAAAATAACAAATAACCAATGCGACGTTTATAATAAATATTACAACGCATTGACGACATTTTCCGGTTAACTTCGACTACACTCTTAAGGACAGCTAATCCCCGCCGCCTTCAACCTTCAAGTTGTTGACTTTGAGTCAGCATCACGAAAAGTGGGGTTAAGCGGGTTGTTCTAATTGTGAATATTTGATACTCATAGTCAATGAGCCTTTTCTTCAAGAATATATAGGGCCATGAAGACTTTGCACTCAGTGTACATCAAGATCCATCTGATCTGGATCTACACTGTCATTCAGTTTGCGAATTTTAAATGAATACAATACACATCTATCAAGTAATTTGAGGGTCTGATAGTCTGAAATGTGACTAATAAATAAATAAATAAATTATACAGTATACTTGTTACTGTCCGTCTTTAAATATGAGCTGAAATGACAATCAAATAGGAATTTCTAAATGTGCTAAAATTGATACCAATGGAAACATACTGAGCAATTCCTACAAAAATACGAGTAGTGAAGACTTTGTACACACTGCACATCCAGATCTACACTGTTTGCCACTAATATATACATATAGTATACATGTATCAAGTAATTTGAGTGGCTGATAGTAAGAAATGTGAAATAAATAAATAAATAAATTAATAAATAAATAAATAAATAAAGTATACAATATACTCGTTACTGCCTTTAATAAGAGCTAGAATGACAATCAAATGTATGAAAATTGATAACAATCATCTGTTTATCACCAAGGAGCTCTTTATTGGGGTAAAGGGATTAGTAACGCCTGGTTGTTTACTGAGCTTCACACTTTACTAATTTAAGTCATAAATTAATTGTTCTTGTAAAACTTTTTGCTTAATAGTGTACTAACCTGAAATTCATTAATCCTTACCCCGCTGAACACGATAATCATTTTCTTCGCAAACACTGTAGATCCTGATCAGATTGCTTCTGCCCTCTGAACTGGATCTGCACGGTTTTTCATGCAGTTTTTGAATTGCATGCATACATTATATTAATTGGTTTACTTACGAGGATAATTCTAGTTCAGCGGTCGCCTTGTAAACCAGGGGTCGCAGGATCGATTCCGGGCTTCTCCAGACTTTCGGATGGGTCTTTAAACCGAGGTCCCGTCTCCGTATGACCTTAGCTGTTGGTGGGACGTAAAACTCAAAACACTCACTCACTCTAGTTCAGCGAACCTGAACACTAATATTACCTAATAAATAAATAAATAAATAAATAAATAAATAAATAAATAAATTGTTTGTTTGTATTGGAGTTTAACGGCCCAGTCAACAATATTTTAGTTCATTTTCGAGCCGGTCAGTTTACCTATCCACACTTAACCTGGGCAGGCTTATACTTAAGCGTTTACCATTACAGTGCACATTTTTTTTTCGCCAGAAAGTGACAACTGCCCTTCTTGAATCAACAGAAGGGAGAGAATGACCGAAGAAAAGATTTCATAATCAATCTCCTCTCCACGAAAGAAAGTTGCCGACCCCAGAAGGTATCGAACCCGCGTCCTCCTGATCACCTGTTATACGCGCATCCGACTTAGCTACCGAGGCCGGATACATAAATAAATAAATAAATAAATAAATATGTTAACAAATATAAGGTTATCCCCCATCATCACCATGGCTGACGAAACCGAGGAATGATTTTTTTTTTTTTTTTTTTTTTTTTTTGGTTTTACGGCCCCATCCACCGATCCATCTAGATTTCCATCTAATTAGTAAGGATAACTTATTGAAATTAATTTAAAAAGTATTTTAGCGGTGTGGAATTATTTCGGATAATAAAAAAAGCCTATAGATGATCAAAAGAGCAAAAAAGTAGAAAAAGAGCCTGCTCTAAAGCATGCCGCAATGCAATTAGAATTATACATTCAATAAAAGAGGGGAATTTTCAAATGTATCTTCCATTCTTCTTAAATTTACATATAGATTTTCTATTTAGTAAAGTTATAATATATAATAAATATATATATATATTCAAATATTCGCGGGTCCCTATCAAAATAATTAAATCAGCAAATAAAAATAAAAAAAAAAACTCATCGGGCATCCAACTCGATCTTTTATTTAAGTGGAAGGCTCGTGAAAGTAGGGCCGAAGTGTCTAGGTATATGGGGCCGACGTGTCTAGGGACCGAGGTGTCCAGGGGCCGACTCGTCTAGGATTTCAATTTTATGTGGGGCCGAGGTGGTTTTTGGGCCGAGGTGTCTAGGGGCCGAAGTGTCTAGGGGCCGAGGTGGTTTTGGGGCCGAAGTGTCCTGTTACCGTTACTTATGGCATGTTATTCAGCGTCATATTTTTTTCTGATTCAGGCATGGCCTAAGCAAACAAGGCCAAAAATGAACGTCGCATAACGTCATATATGGGGATTCTATTTTTGTCGCGAACTACGAATAGATCTAACTAGTGTTCGAAACCTAGTTAGGGAATCCCTCTCAAACTCGTTTACCTGTCATCATAATTGTTCGCATTTTTGCATAAAATGCATTTATTTGTATTGTTTTAAAGAAAAATACCGACTATATGTACTTTATTTTTGGAAGCATTTTTTTTCCAGATAGCTCAATAATGCACCTTTAAGTGACGTCATTTTATCTATCTTCTTATACTGAGTCGGTCATTACATTACCTCAGTTCGGCCCCGCCCTATAGGGGCTTGAAGAAATATATGTGCTGCATGATGCATCCACGCAGAGCTGAATCCGGCCCGCACACTAGTACTGGTAAACCGCTTAGAGGATCTAAGCCTGTCCAGGAACCGCGGTGCGAGGTGGACCGTCCATGCTAATAAACCCTATTAGTTTCATTGGGCGACAGGGCTTGAGATGTCATTTCATCTCAATGTCGGGTAAAAGTCCCACAAAATTGGAAGCAACGTCTCCAAAATGACCTTTACAGTGTTGACGGGGACGTTAAACCTCAAATCAAACAAACAAAACATTACCTCAGTTGGTAATGATCAATTCTAAACCACTGTTCTCTACGGGCGTTGATGACGTCAAGGCTGCTCTGCTCTCTATAGAGAAATAGCGTTTTTTTCAGCTTTAAAATTTGTCCTTTCGCCCAGTGATGAGGGGCAAATAATGTAAATATAACAAGAAATATCTTTAAAAAAGATATTCGGCGTAGATTTTAATTGGAACGTTGTTTAGAAATATGAGCTACAATAGTGACAGCAACAGTTGTCTAGCTATGAACTGGTTTACTGTATTCAAACAATTCAGATGTCACGCGAGGTAAAATAGCTTTGCAGAGGGCGGTGTCCCGCCTGTTTGAGCTAAGGTCAATGTCAAAGGTCAAGGTTAAAAACATGACCTCATTTCATTTATGATCTCAAGTATATGCACAACAAATAAGAAAACTTTATCATTTACTGTTTTTGAACATAAATTCTAGGGTTAACATTTAGGGTTGTCGCCATGGTGAACGTAAACGCATAGACGGACGAACAAACGGACGAGCAGACAAACGGACGGAAACTTGATCTTATGTGCACCTAACTTAAACTCAATTTACACTTATTCCTTTTCAGAATTGATATAACATTAATTATATTCGAAAATGTCCATTTTGTGTTAAAATGGAGGACATAAAGTATGCTGAAGACAAATGATACACTGCAACTTTTATTGGGCATATATTGTAAATTAAACATCTGTCAATTTGTAATGCGATTATTACATGTTTTTGTCATGCTATATCTCTTTATTGGTTTCATTGGGCAACAGGGCTTGAGGTGTCATTTTATCTCAATGTCGGGTAAAAGTTCCACAAACTTGGAAGCAACGTCTCCAAAATGACCTACACAGTGTTGATGGGAACGTTAAACCTCAAATCAAACAAACAATTCCTTTCGCAGAAAATTCTTCCTTTCGCGAAAGGAACCTTCCTTTCGCGAAATGGTTCCTTTCGCTATATAGACCAACCACGTGAAATTAGGTCAAAATAGCTATTCACCGCAGCAGTTTCAGAATTTACTAGAAACACAATTATACATATGACGTATGGTCATCAAAGGACAAGACGGTGAGCAAGCCGAAACTGTATATATTTTTCATTCATGTCTCACATTAAAAAACGAAACATTTTCTAGTTTAAAACTTCGGTAAACTGTCGTGTTTTTTAGTAGATTTATTTATGCAAATCATTGACCAATGAAATGGTCATCTCCTTGGACATGTGGTTTTATTGATCAATGGAATAACGAAAAATGTAGGACAAAAGCAAAAATATAACGGCTACGCCGTAAAAAATAAACTTAGTTTTTCTGTTTTTCATGGAGGTGTGAACGACGGTGGGTCGCTAGCAAAGGGGTTCATTTACTTTGCACGCGACCCACTTCGTTCGTGCTTCCATGAACTGCAGAAAGAAAAAAAAAAATTTCATGTCTCAATCATTATTATTGCTGTTGTTGTAGTTATAATATCAGTACTTAGCACAGTTGCTGCTCACTAGCCTCGAACTATGGCCTTGTATTTCGTTTCGACAAGGCAGAGCTATGGGAGAGTGAGCAATTCCAACAACTAAATGCCTGGTGTTGCCAGTGGCCTTGTTTCACTAATAAGGCCAGGCCCCACCAGCATAGATATGTGCTCCTTACAAGAACAATACACGTTGTTGACTGGCTTAAATAACGTAAATTAGCACGGTTTTGTTTGCTTGTTTTGTCTGATTTGAGGTTTGGCGTCCCGGTCGGCGCAGTTAAGGTCGTTTTGGGGACGTTGCTTCCGGTTTTGTGGGACTTTTGCCCGACATTGAGATGGAATGATGTCTCGGGTCCTGCCGCTCAATGGGGCCAGTGGGGTTTGTGGGCGTGGGCGGGCCGACTCACGCCGCTTTGGCTGAGCGGGCCTGGGTCCTCTGTGTGGTTTGCCGGTGCTCGTGTGCGGGTCGGTTTCGGCTCTGCTTGGGGCATCGTGCGGCCCATGTGTTTCTTCAGGCCCCGATGGGCGGGGGGCGGTAACTAACAAGGTACCCCGGACCTTGATAAATAAATAATTGACCTATACAGTGTTGATGGGGACGTTAAACCTCAAATCAAGCAAACAATTAAATAAATAAATAAACAAATAAATATCAATATGTTTGTATAGATGAGTTTAGGACGCCACCGGTCGCTAAGGAAATGCTATCCCACGATTTCGTATTTTTGCGCATGCGCAGTTTTGTGTGGCAAAAAATAACCATTGTTCAGACAGATCCTATAGCAGTTATTACTTTCTTTAAATTTGACAATTTTAAATAGAGCGTAAGGTAAAGACGACGTATGTCTTGCGTCACTGTGGCGTCCAACTGATATTGACTGACAACTGGGTAAAACCCGCTATCCTTGCAGCAGGTAAAGGGTAGAGGAGCGTGCTCTTATTCCTTCTGTTTCTATACACTTCCGTTCATTTTCCTCTTTCTCCCCTGTCCTTTACTTTAACCTACGAACTCTTTTATGTTTTTTTCTCCCTTTCTCTGGAGACGAGACAAAATAATCCACAGGGGTTGACGTGTCGTTAATCGGATAATTAACCGACAATGGACGCGTCTTATTGCGTTAATCGCAAGACAAACGATGCGACAGTGAAGATGATTGGTTGGTTGAATCAATTGTGGTTAAGCACTATTCAGGTCATTTTGGAGACGTTGCTTCCAGTTTGGTGAGACTTTTACCCGACATTGAAATGATATCACATTTCAAGCCCTGCCGCCAAATGGAACCAAAAGGCTTATATGCATTTGACGGTCTGACTCACATCACTTTGCCTGGGCAATCTTCTAAGCGGTTTACCAGTACCCATGTTTGGTCAGTTTCAGCTCTGCGTGGAAGCACCATGCAGCCCAATCTATTTCTCCAAGCCCCGCTGGGCGAGGACGAGACAATGAAGATGACTCGAAGGATAACCACCCTGACGGATTCAACATGTGGGTGATAAAGATCAATCGTTTACCGCCAGTAACAGGGTTGTTTGAATATTGCAACGTCACCGCGACCCCCGCCCATCGAGGCTTGAAGAAATAGATGGGCTGCATGATGCTTCCACGCAGAGCTGAAACCAACGCACACGAGTATTGGTAAACCAATTAGAGGACCTAAGTCACCCCAGGCAAAATGGTGCGAATCGGACTCTCCATGTTTATAGACCGTATTGGTTTCATTGGGCGACAGGGCTTGAGATGTCATTTCATCTCAGTATCGGGTAAAAGTCAAACATAATTGGTAGCAACGTCTCCAAAATGACCTATATAGTGTTGACTGGGACGTTAAATCTCAAAACAAATCACCGTCCCCGTTAACAATATTTGGTTCATGTTTGAGACGTTGCTTCCTATACCCACATTGAGATAAAATAACATCTCAAGCCCTGCCGCCAAATAAAAAAAAAGATGTGGTTTATCAGTACTCATGTGTGGTCAGTTTTAGCTCTGCGAACCCAGGGCCTCTCGTATACCGTACAAACACTCTACCGACTGATATACCGAGCCACACCCTCTACCTTTTACACCCCACCCCCCTGCCTAATGATATTTGTCCCGAATCTCTAAGTGCTACACGGTATGGTACTTTCATGTTTTTCAAACTATCGCTTCTGAAACTCTGCCAGTGATGTTTTTGCTGTTCATGCAAGTCGTGTAAGGTCAAAGATTTATTCCGGGGACCCAAACTCAGGGTATGAGAATTAAACAAGCATTCATTAAAAACATACAACAAATAGCATGTATAATGGAATAGTAAAATAACCTATAAAATCCGAGAATTCGGACATGGTATCTGCTAAGTACTGTTGTGATTCAAAAGATAGTGAACTGCAGTTTTTGTTTCTTTGATTTGAGGTTAAACGTTCCCGTCAACAATGTAAAGGTCATTTTGGAGACCTTGTTTCCAATTTAGTCGGACTTTTACCCGACATTGAGATGAAATGACATCTCAAGCCCTGCCGCCCAATGAAAGCAATAGTGTTTATTAGCATGGACGGCTCGACTCGCACCGCTTTGCCTGGGCAGGCTTAGATCCTCTAAGCGTTTTACCAGTACTCATGTGCGGGTCTGTTTTAGCTGTGCGTGGAAGCATCATGCAGTCCATCTATTTCTTCAAGCCCCAATGGGCGGGGGGGGGGTTGCGGGGCGCTGAACTGCCGTATTAAAGTCTATGAATGTTGCACTATGCTTAGAAAAATCTTATTTTTCCTTAGTTTACTGTACGCACACGGGCTCGATTGATTACTTTTTGCCACACAAGACTGCGCATGCGCAGCGTAACCAAGGAAGTTCATCAACCTAAACTCATCTATACACAATGGCTTTAAATATGTCTACATATTTGTATTGGTTGGAGAGAGAGAGAGAGAGAGAGAGAGAGAGAGAGAGAGAGAGAGAGAGAGAGAGAAAGGGACGCCTATACAATTTTAATTACACTTACCATTCTGTAGTAAATGTATTCCATTTTTTTTTTTTTTTTACTGTTATATAGCCAACATGTTGTACTGAGACAGGCTCTCATATTTTTGTGCAATTAAGCTGAAATGTGAGCAAAATTAAAAAAAATGGATTAAACAATACGGAAGACTAATTGTCAGTGATTAATTGGTGAAGTTTGGATTTGAGAAATAATTTGAAATTTTGATGTTATTTGTGATGGCGGTAGGATGTGAAATTTAGCGGAGTGATAGAAATTGATATTTTTCGATGATCAAGACTGAAAATGACATTGATAGTCTACGATTGTGGTTGTGATTACAATTACATTAATTTATTCGAGCCAAACTTGTGTCTTTTTGGAGTTTATAGTGGTTTTTATGCCTTATGGGCGGAAATAAAAACCGGAGACAAAGGCGACAGAAAGGTATGAATTCATTGTCTGCACCAAACGCTTCGACACCGACATCGAACGCACATAATCAAAGCCTACCCTCAAACACACAGGCTGATGCAGATAGTATGACAACCCTATTATGCCAATCTAGAGACATTTTATATGGGCAAGATGAGAATGAATTCCCCCTCCTTGATCAAAGCCAAATTATGAGCATAAATATGAGTGGCAATAATGTGTATTCAAGCGGTCATATTCAGGATAATACCCAAATGAACAGTGTTCAGACAAACAATAGTCATATCAATAATTCACAAAATAGTCACATGACCGGGACACAACGTAATCTGAACCAGGCGAACACGTATAACGGTGTAAACAGCGGTATGCCTCAATGGGCCGCAACTATGTGTCGGCAACTACAATCTATACAGTCACAGTTAGAAACGCAAAATAAACGTTGGCAGTCAGTTGAAGGCCAGTTGCAAAATCAAAATACTAGAATGACACATATTGAAGCACAAATTAACCAGCTTAGTGCCCTGAATCAGAAAATGTCAGAGACAACAGTAACTATTAATCGCATAGATACAGAAGTAACGTCTATGAGAACCAGGTTTGATGACTACGAACAAAGTGTGAATTATTATAACGAAATATGCGATAACATAATAAGTACAAACACTGACTTTAGCTCTAGATTAGACGAGCTGACGGACAAAATGGCACTGGTAGATGAAAAGTTGACAGATGTACAGTGGAGGAGCATGAGAGAAAATCTCATATTTAGCGGTATACCGGAGTCTGTCTTGCAAGAAGGTGAACAGGAAGATTGTGAAGAGATAATTAAACGTTTTATAAGGGATGAAATGAACATCCAAAGAGATATTAACTTTGACCGCGTTCACCGCTTAGGCCGTTATAAACGTGGTCAGGCTCGCCCAAGACCGATAGTCGCCAAATTCACTTACTTTAAAGACAAGGAACTAGTACGCAAGTCTGCACCACAGATGCTTATAGGTTCAAACTACAGTGTAAATGAACATTATCCGCAAGAAATAGAGGCTAGAAGAAAGGTTCTGTACCCTGTGGCAAAAAGTGCGAGGCAAAATAAATCAAACAAGGTCAGATTAGTTCGTGATAAACTCTTCATAAATGGGACACAGTATATACCGAATCAATCTGATACAACGCCCGCTCCGCAATTCCGGCAGCAAGAAGTGAAAAGAAACTCTCGTACATCAAACAATCCTAATATACCTTTTCAAATGGACCGACAGACCTATATCGGTAAGCAATTTACTGAGGTCAACAGAATACACATTCTAATAATAGAGCATGCTCGCCCCGACGATTCGACGTGAGACGCAACAGAAGTAGTAGCCGAATACGCCTAGGTGCGACAGGATACACATAAGTGCAAAATAGTGTTCCCACTTCAAATAGGTTCACAGTATTAGACAATAACCAAACAGAAGAAAACGTTTTCACGCCCAATTGTGCAGGCAATAATTCCACCCCCAATTGTGCAGGAAAGAAAAAGGCCACCTCACCATTAGATGCAGACCAAACATTGAAAAAACATAGGGAATGTACATCCGTAGACAGCGTCATCCACGATCCTGACATGGATAGATCAGACAAAGAGCAGTGTCATGACCATGTGGGCTCACCGTTCATTGATGAACAAGTTAGCAATGTATGAGGGTCACCGGGAGACGACAGTTTTGATTCGCAGGGGGAAAATAACCGTGCTTCTGACCAAAAATCGGTCAAACCTGTGCCAATTGAAACTGGAAAATCACAACTCAAGATTTTAACTTTAAATGTGTGTGGCCTTGCCTCAAAGTTACTATTGCCCGAATTCAACTCATTTATCTCTGAACATGATATAATTGGACTACAGGAAACTAAAACTGATGATACCGACCAATTCATAGACATTCCGGGATCAGTCTTAAGTTTTATACAGAGAGACCTGCTCCTGAGGAGCGATTCCTTATCTGCTCTGTTATCTAAACAAAACATGTTAAATTGGTCTGAAGGCAATATGATATGCTATGGAGAATTTATTGCTGCCAGATGTCTTACCTGTGAGATTTGATATTTGTTTGCATTTTCATTAATTTGGTGAATAGTCATGTGATGAGAGGGGGGGGGGGGGGGGCAAAACTACATGTCACTTTAGCAGACAGTATAGTCCCGGATCAGATGCCACGTTCTGTGGCATCTGATCTGGGTCCACTCTGTGTTAATGCCCCAAAATATGAGAAGCTATGCGTGTTTAGGTTAACTTATATGTTGCCCTTCATCATAGTTTTCTTGTCGTTCGCCGGCCCCAGCCTGTCGAGGCATGAAGAAATAGATGGGCTACACGATGCTTCCACGCAGAACTGAATTCGACTGCACACAAATACTGGTAAACTGCTTGGAGGATCTAAGCCTGCCCAGGAAATGCGGTGCGAGTCAGACCGCCCATGCTTATAAACCCTGTTGGTTTCATTGGGCAACAGCAACTTGGCAACAGGGATTGAGATGTCATTTCGTCTCAATGTTGGGTAAAAGTTCCACAAAATTGGAAGCAATGTCTCCAAAATGACCTAAATAGTGTTGACGGGGACATTAAATATCAAATATATCAAGGCGTCAACATTTGCGACCACACTAGCGTTCATCCAAATGGTCAAGTTTATTTCTCAAGAACTATAAGAGCTTCATTAATGACACTTGGCATAAACTTGTATCTGGGGATGGCAACTTAAATGCAACCATCAACTTTGTAAAATATTGCGACCACCATAGCGTTCACCCTAATGTTCAAGTTCATATCTCAAGAACTATAAGAGCTTCATTTATGACACTCGGCACAATCTTGTATCTGGGGATGGGAACTTAAATTCAAGCATCCATATTTGACCTTGACCTACATTTTATGGGTCACTGACTTTGTAAAGTATTGCGACTACCATAGCGTTCACCCCTAATGGTCAAGTTTATTTCTCAAGACCTATAAGAGCTTCATTTATGACACTTGCCGGGGATGGCAACTTAAATGCAAGCATCCATATTTGACCTTGACCTACATTTTATGGGCCACTGACTTTGTAAAATATTGCGACCACCATAGCGTTCACCCTAATAGTCAAGTTCATATCTCAAGAACTATAAGAGCTTCATTTATGACACTTAGCACAAACTTGTATCTGGGGATGGCAACTTAAATGTAAGCATCCATATTTGACCATGACCTACATTTTATGGGTCACTGACTTTGTAAAATATTGCGAACACCCTAGCCTTCACCCGAATGGTCAAGTTTATTTCTCAAGAACTATAAGAGCTTCATTTATGACACTTGGCACAAACTTGTATCTGGGATGGCAACTTAAATACAAGCATCAATATTTGACCTTGACCTACATTTTATGGGCCACTGACTTTGTAAAATATTGCGACCACCCTAGCGTTCACCCTAATGATCAAGTTCATATCTACAGAACTATAAGAGCTTCATTTATGACACTTGGCACAAACTTGTATCTGGGGATGGCAACTTAAATGCTAGCATCCATATTTGACCTTGACCTACATTTTATGGATCACCCTAGCGTACACCCTAATTATTACAAAAATTAAAAAACTCAAAAATTATTACAGCTTAATTAATGATACTTTGTACAAGCTTGCATTTAAGAATGGTAACTTTTTATGCAAGCATCTATGCTTGACCTTGGCCTAGATGTCATGATTCGGTGACTTTGCGCCAACACAGGCGCGGCCTAGCACTTTGCGGAATTCTTGTTATTTTTATACGAAGTTATTTTAAGAAATATTTTTCTAGAATATTGAATAAGAGACTAAATATGGCCCCTGCCAATCGAGGCTTGGAGAAATAGATTGGGCTGCAATATGCTTCCACGCAGAGCTCAAAACGACCGCACATGAGTACTAGTAAATCGCTTAGAAGGTCTAAGCCTGCCCAGTCAAAGTGGTGCGAATCAGACCATCCATGCATATAAACCCTGTAGGTTTAATTGGACGGCAGGCATTGAGGTGTGATTTCATCCCAATCTCGAGTGTAAGTCACACAAAATTGTAAGCATGTCTCCAAAATGACCTAACTAGCACTGACGGAGACGCTAAACCTCAAATCAGACAAACAAGCAAACCTCAAATGAAACAAACACAACAGAGAATAATAATTGGTAAACATATATTTTACAAGAAAGGAGTTTAAGAATTCTAAATCTCATTATTTTAGCTTATGAGGTAATTTAATTCAACAATATTACATAATCTCGGACTTTACTATATGAAAGGGATCAGAATTTCCATAGTTTTCAGTTTTTGGGGCTATTATGAAACTACACTGTAAGTTTGTAGAAAATCATGGAAGCCCATTATGCTTGTTATAGCCAGCATCATCTCAAATTCAAAATGTGGCCGAACGGACGAACGTACGAACGGAAATTGTGTGTTGTGTATAAATTTTGAAGATGATGTGTACAACAAAGTGCAACATGTAACTCAAAGTTGAGTTTGACCGGGACGTTGGCCACCTTTCTGATGAACCACCAGTGGATGGGCCGCCGAACCCTATCACTATTTACATGGTTACGAAGGCTATCTCTCAGATGGAGGCTGGCAAAGCACGGGCCCACCGGTAATAGTGGTGGAGATGATAAGAGCAGCAGGTGACGCGGGTGCCTCAACGATCCGTGACCTTGCAGCTTCGATCATCCGTGGTGGCAAGATACACTCTGACAGGATACAGAGTTTCATAGTCTGTCTCTATAAGGGCAAGGATGATGCATCGGACAGGAGCAACTACCGTGGTCTCAAGCCGACAGAACAGGTCATGAAAGTCCTGGGGAGGAATGTGGATGGCCTAATTAGACCGTTTTCGTCCTAGGAAGAGGCAAAACAGACGCAATCTTTGTTGTAATGCATCTGTTGTAATGCAGCTGCAAGAATAGGGTCTGGTGGCCAACGAGACTCTACATGGCTTTCGTAGACATGGAGAAGGCATTTGATCGAGAACCTCGGAAAGTCATCTGGAGGGCACTAAGAAAACTTTGAGTGGATTGTGCGACTGGTCTAGGGGTGTATGCTTATGCTCGGAGCAATGTCCGTATTGGTGATGGTTATAGTGCAGAGTTTGAAGTGAAGGTTGGTGTTCATCAAGGCTCTGTTCTCAGCCCACCGCTTTTCATCATATCATGTTGCTTGAAAAGTAGAAGTAAAACAAAGATCAGGAATCGATACAATTAACTTACTCCACCCATCAAAGACACCAAAGGGAAAGAAACACAAACATGAAGCTACCAGACCATAGTGGAAACCTAAACAAAGGATGGCCATAAGGACAGTTACTTTCCAACAAAATGACCAAATGGCCATCCAAAATAAAAAGACACAAGCCTTGTCATGCGAGTTCCGCTCTGGAGTTCCCTTGGAGGACCTGTATGTCGATGACCTGGTTATCATAGCTGAATCAATCGAGGAATGTGTCAGGAGGCTCTTAACTGAGAAAGAAGCAATGGAGGAGAAATGGCTGAGAGTAAATGCAGGAAAGACGAAGATCATGATCTGTGGTACAGGCCTGGACCTCCTTCAGAGTACTGGTCAGTTCCCATGTGCTGTATGCCGCACTGGAGTGGGCAACAACAGTAATTTTTGCAATGGATGCAGGTTCTGGGTGCACAAGAAATGCAGTGGTCTCAAGCGCTTGACAGAGGACCCTGATTTCAGGTGTACACAGTGCCAAGGAACTGCAAACCACTTAGATGGCAGACCACAGAGGGAAGTCCAAGTCGGACCTGACAAGGTAGAAGTGGTAGCTTCCTTTTGCTACTTAGGTGGCATGCTCTCAGCAACGGGTGGTTATGATCTCTTGACCACATCACGTGTGAAAACAGAAATTCAAGGAGCTGCTGCCAGTGCTCTCTAACAGCCATCTCTCGTTCAAGACACGCTTTTGTGTGTACAGCTCTTGTGTGCGGAGCGCAATGCCTCATGTCAGTGTGGCTTGGCCATTGACAACGCCAAACCTCCAGCGTCTGCAGTGGAAACACAGGGCAATGATCAGACAGTTCTGCAATGTCAAGCCACAGGACACTGTCACCATCAGGTTCAGTGAGCTACTTACACGGCATGGCATTGAGGACCTGGACCTCATCCTGAAAGAAAGAAGGCTCCGCTGGTATGAACACGTGGAACCCTGGTCCAACGGTCCAGTCAAGACTGCCTGTAACATACAGGTAGATGGAAGGCGTGGACCTGGGAAGCCCAAGATGACCTGGAAGTGGCTGACAGAGAGAGATCTCAGAGAGTGAAAGCTCTATGCTGTCGACCTTAAGGATAGACAAACCTTGAGATCTGGTGTGAGATCTGACATGCCTGCAGCAAACCGGATACCTGGAAGGGGGCCCATTTATGTGGCTGTTGCCCCTGTACCTTCACGTTAATCAAAACTCCCATAATGATGATGATTATGATGATCAAAACTGGGGATGGACAGACGGATGGACAGATGGACAGACAGATGAACAGACAGGCAGCCCTTTACTTCATATGTGCGTATTGTCACTGACAATAAGTACAATAATTGGAATACCTATAACGGTTTTTATAATGTTGTCAAATTATGAAGAAAAAAAAATGCTGAAAATTTGAATTTTGCAAAGGGCCATAAGTCTAACAATATTTTAGCTAGAGTAATATAATTTACTATGAAATAGTGTATTGTTGTTGTCACCTTATATTTAAAGTTTGAAGTTCAAGTGTTTCCAAGTTATTAAGAAAAAAAAAAAAAACACTAAAAAAACATGAAAAATGTGGTCAGACGGATGGTCGGACAGGGTGAATACCATTACGATAACACATCCATGTGACACAGTTCAGTTTTTCACATCTCCAAAATGGCGAATTTTCTCAAGTAAATCCATGATATCTTTCTTATTTATACTGCAAACATAGGTTGTGGGTGCTTGTCAGAACCGCCTCAATGAGGCGGTTCTAACGAGTACCCACAACCTATGTCTTGGAGCAGAAAAAGAAAAATAATGTATACCCCTTTTTACCACAGTGTTCTCTAGTAAAGTGGGTTTTAGGGTTTTTTTCACGGACTTGTCCATTTAATGCTAAAGGGCACCCGCAAACTAATAATGTGGTCACCATCTCAAACTGGACAAAATAAACAGTTACATCATATACTGAAACAAATTAAATTAAAATAATAAATTAATATCTCCTCTTTTTATCTAAAGAGAAAAAATCACAGATGAACTGTTTTTCTGAAGTGAGAGTAGTAAAGCACCAGTCAGCATCTGGAGGTAATCACCTGCGGTTGGCAATAAATTATGATGGTTGATGGCAGTGGAAAACATGAAACTGTTATTTTAATGATAATTGCCTCTGATAAGACCAAGGCAAAATTTTGGGAGAATCCGGTTAAAACTTCAGACTGGGATATAAGATTTTCTATCATAATAGAGTTGGTATATCGAGGTACAGATCAGGAGGCATTGCCCTTATTGTAAAAGAACAGCTTTTACCCTATATAAAAATAGATCACACGAGAAGTAGTAAATTAATATTATTCTTTACGATTTCAAAAGCACTCTGCGGTTTCGGAAATCAAGATGAAGATCTGGTTTGCGGAATCGTATACATACCACCACATGGTTCAAAATATGCCTCAGAGGATCCATACCTCGAAATACAAGAACAGTTGTTTAGATATTGTTTAGATTCAAAACATTTGTTATTGCTTGGCGACTTTAACTCCCGAAGCAAGAATATGCCAGATTATGTATGCGTAGATAAGCATATTTCGGAAATATACGGTTTACAGGAAACTTACGAGGAAAATACATGTTTATTAAATATTTTTGAGCAGTACGGTATACCGCTAAATAGAAGCAGCGCGGATACCTCGATAAATAGCTATGGTTATAACTTATTAGAATTTTGCAAGAATAATAACTTATTTATATTAAACGGTCGCATAGGTTTAGAACATGCCCGACCTAGTCTTACCTGCAAAAATAGCAGCACTATTGACTATTTCCTGTCGACAGCCAATATATTGCCATGCATAACAGATTTTAAAGTCCACGAATTTTCACCCCTCTACTCAGATGCACACTGCCCTATAACATTGACCATAGCTATAAACTGTTCTGCCAGGTCAATTACTACGCCCAAAAGTAATATACAAATTCCAAGATTATGGAACCCTAATGAAAGCGACACATTCCCCAATAACATTGACATCTTTAAAGTATCTGAGATAGAAATGCAACTAGACAAAATATTACATAAAGATATGGTAACAAAATGTGATATTGATGGAATAATTTCGGACATAGGCTCAGTATTTGAATCAACGGCAAAAACGTCATTTGGGCACATAAATATACAAAGAGGCAAACACACAGGTAAGAATACTAAGTCGAGTTTCAAACCGTGGTTTAATGCCGAGTGTTTCCGGATAAGAAACGCATATCATAAAAGTAGGAAAATGTACAATAAATACAAAACGGAATATTACAGAAATATTTTTAAAATTGTCAGTAAAAAATATAAAAAAAACTTTAACAAAATGTCACAGAAATTTTATGAATGAAAAAGCCTTCGGGCTGCGAAATATGAAGAGTAACAACCCACGAGAATACTGGAAAGCCATTAACTCGCACAAGAAATCGGGAAAGACCCAAGCGGCTCTAGATGATTTCTTTGATTTTTTCAAATCTGTCAATGAATGCGCTCCGGATGGAACTAATGTCAATGTCGAACCTGACAAAAATCCCGCTCAAGAAGAGACCAACCCGGAATTAGAAGCTGAGGTTAACCAGCCAGTAACGGAGCAAGAAGTATTACAACATGTTAAACTTCTAAAAAACAATAAGTCACCAGGTACCGACAACATCGTTAACGAACATATAAAGTCAACAGTGCACATCTTTCTGCCAATTTATACTAAACTTTTTAATTTGATATTAGATACAGGTATTATTCCCGAAAGCTGGTCCATAGGTGTTATTAAACCAATTTATAAGAACAAAGGCGACCCAAAATCGCCTGAAAATTATCGGCCCATCACGCTGCTAAGCTGTTTTGGGAAGCTTTTTACATCCATTATCAACAGCCGCTTAAATAAATATGCTGACGCACACGATACTATAAACTGGTGTCAAGCAGGTTTTCGGAAAAAACATTCCACTACCGATAATTTGTTCATACTGCACTCCTTAATCGATATTATAAAGTTACAACATAAGAAATTATACTGCTGTTTCGTTGACTTCAAACAGGCGTTCGACACCGTTTGGAGAATAGGCCTATGGCAAAAATTGCGGAATCATGGATTTTCAGGAAAATGTTTTAATCTGATACAGAATTTGTATAAAGATATTAAATCGAAAGTGGTAACACACGAAGGCGACACTGAGTTTTTCGAATGTAATATTGGGGTTAGACAGGGGGAGAATTTATCTCCATTTCTATTTTCTATTTTTCTCAACGATCTCGAACAGTTCCTGAACAGCAGAAACGCTCACGGTATTACCCTTGATTATGATTTGGAAGAAATATATGTTTACTTAAAAATAGTCATCCTACTATACGCTGATGACACCGTACTTTTCAGCGGTGACGAAGCTGGCCTTCGACATGCATTAAAAATATTTGAAGAATATTGTGCAAAATGGAAAATGAACGTAAACACTGCTAAAACAAAAATCATTATTTTCAATAGCCGCACTAAGCCCAGCCGAAATATGAGCTTTACATTTAATGGACAAAATATAGAAGTCATCAAAGAATATAAATATCTAGGTATATACTTCTGTCAAAGCGGATCATTTATTGCTGCCAAGAAGCATATTGCCGAACAGGCAAATAAAGCTGTATTCTCACTACTAAAAAAATATTAAAAGGTTGGCATTACCATTCGATATCCAAATTGACCTATTCGACAAAACAATAAAGCCAATTCTACTATACGGGTGTGAAATTTGGGGTATTGGAAATATTGACGTTTTAGAAAGGGTCCAATTAAACTATTTTAAGCACATTTTTGGCTTAAAAAAGTCAACACCATCTTATATGATTTACGGCGAGTTAGGTGTAATTTCGTTTTGGTCCAAATTAGTTGAGGATACAGACCATGTAAAGCTATCGACAACAATATATGACATACTATACGGCCTATCATGTGAAAATAAAGCGAAATTACTGTGGGTAGAAAACATAAAACAGCTGCTTTGCTCTCTAGGGTTCTCTGGCATATGGTATAGCCAAAGCTTTTCAAATAAAACATGGCTGATAAAAGCAACGAATACCAAAATAAAAGACATATTCATACAAAAATGGAGCACAAATCTAGAAATAACTTCCAATAGTAACTTTTACAAAATTTTCAAAACAAACCCTGAGCCGAGTAATTTTTTCAAACTCCTGCCATCCAGTCTATGCAAGACATTTTTGCGTTTCCGTACACGCAACCACAAATTGCCAGTGGAAACCGGAAGGTGGAGAAGTGTAGCACTACACGACCGAAAATGTAATATTTGTGAATCTGATATCGGTGACGAATTTCATTACCTGTTCGTATGCAGTCATTTCAGAAACTATAGGCAAAAATATTTAAACCCATATTTTTACACTAGGCCAAATACATTTAAACTTGCACAACTAATGAATACCAAAAACGGTAACGATCTAAAAAAACTATGCTATTTTATAAGTCACATAATGAAAAATATAACATAACATGCGATTTTTAAACCATTACCCCGATCAGCTCTGGCATATATGAAATCTACGTATGCACTAAAATGCAAGACAACATATTATCATGTGAAATTGTCTGTACTGAGAGATAGCAGAATAAGTGCTTATAATCAATCTAACATGTATCGAGTACTCGGGTCCGCCTGTCTGACGCATTAGCCGAGGCACGGCCCTCAACCGGCATGGCGAGTGGACCTTGCCTCGATATTGCTGAATGCGACGCACAGAGTAGGACGTTTTGTGTAACAGGACCAGTAAGGCAGGGACATGCTCACAGGATGAAGTCGTGTTGTCTTGTTTAATACATGTAAATAATGTAATTTTATCTGCACTATTTTCTTTATTTTTGCTGAAATAGTGCGATTTGTTTTATGCGTATGCGTGAGTATAGATGTGTTTGCGTACGCTCACACGTGCATCCGCCGACTAACTCCTTTTCTTTTGGTGTAAAGTCTGAATCGGTCTGAGAGAGAGAGAGAGAGAGAGAGAGAGAGAGAGAGAGAGAGAGAGAGAGAGAGAGAGAGATGAACTGCCATGTTTGTTTTTACAAATTTCCTCCAACCTTTGTCCTGTGTTTCGTTTCGGCAAGGACGAGGAAGTGGGGGAGAGATTACTAATTACTAGAGAGAGAGAGAGAGAGAGAGAGAGAGAGAGAGAGAGAGAGAGAGAGAGGCTGCTACATTGCTTTATCCAAGTCCTTCCCCAGATCTTGTCCTTGTGTTTCGTTTCGTCAAGGGCGAGATAATTGGGGTAGACCAAAGATCATGGTTGTTTGTTTATTTGATCCGGGGTTAAACGTCCCCGTCAACACTGTGCAGGCCATTTTGGAGACGTTGCTTCCAATTTTGTGGGACTTTTACCCGACATTGAGATGAAATGACATCTCAAGCCCTGACACCCAATGAAACCAGCGGGGTTTATAACCATGGCATTGACGGTCCGACTCTCGCCGCTTTGGCTGGGCGGGCTTGGGTACTCTGTGCGGTTTGCCGGTACCCGTGTGCGGTCGGTTTCGGCTCCGCGTGGAAGCCTCGTGCAACCCATCTATTTCTTCAAGCCCCGATGAGCGGGGGCCGGGACCAAAGATTAAATAGCAATTTATTCTACATACGTACGTAGGTACATCTGTGCATGCGTGAGTGTATGTGTACATACGTGCGGGCATCCATTCACCCATCCATCCATATATTCATACAATATTGTTTGTCTGATTTGAGGTTTAATGTCCCCATCAACACTGTTAAGGTCATTTTGGAGACGTTGCTTCCAATTTTGTGGGGCTTTTGCCCAACATTGAGATGAAATGACGTTGGGCCCTGTCGCCCAGTGGGGCCAGTTGGGTTTATTAGCATGGAGGGTCCGCCTCGCACAGCGGTTCCTGAGCGGGCTTGGGTCCTCAAAGCGGTTTACAAGTACCAGTATGCAGGCCGGATTCAGCTCTGCGTGGAAGCATCATGCAGCCCATATATTTCTTCAAGCCCCTAGGGGCGGGGGCATACATTAATTGTGGATTATAAAGTAGATATTACATGGATAAAATAACGTCTTATCATATAACTTGGCGGTAAAAAGAAAAAGCTTATAACCATACGTGTAATAACACAGTCCGTGTCTACCCCGCGTTCTCTTCTCAACTCATACGGTCATAATCGTTATATGATAAACGTACTCTTGCACTGGTGGTCATTTTACATCAGATCTTTGAAAACCGCTGAAGGCTCGTCACAAATCTTATGTGAAGGGACCACTCATGTAGGATCCTGTATATATTGCATACATTACATGCTAGATTATGATATTTATGCTAAGAGCAAAAGACACATTTTGAGTCACATAACTTTATTTGGCATATAATGATGTTCGTGTCCAAAGTATTGCCGATGCCTAGAACTATTAAAGCCTCATTTTACCCCTCCTACATCTATCTGTTGGTCCCAGATCCGTCTACGGTTATGGGATCACCAGAGGGACAGAGATCATTCACTTTACACAGTGAGACTTCGGTGGCTCGAGCACCGATGACTCGTCTGCTATGAAACTCTTTCTTACAGGAAATCTTTATAATAAATAGTGCGGGAAGGGATTTTCAACCTTTATCTTACAAAATTTTGCGGTGCGTACTCATTGCCATCGCACCGATATGGCGATTCTAAGGAGTACACACAACATATACTTTTATTAAAGGATATCAACAAGACATCCAAAATTAACCCCGATAGCTTTCCGGCAGTAACACTCGGTGGCTCGGGCTGCACCTGTCTCTGGCAGTTTTTGAGGTCCAAAATGTGTCAGAGCCATTGAGGTTCGACTATAGATAAGAAACTTACCTATCTACTCTTTATTCTTCTTCTATCGTTAGTCTAGAATTCTGGGTTTAGTAAATATACTCCATTCACAACACTACTACCAAACGCGGTATTTACCCAATATAATGACGTGGAGTGTCACTTTTTTCACGGGCAAGTCGTGCTCATATGACCTTGAAAATTGTTGTGAATGAAATATCTTTACACCCGATAAATACTATTCAGTAAATTTTGTTTACGACCGAGTTACTAGAAGTTTAGCGACTCGGGCCATTCTGCGGAACTGCCCATGTGAGAAATAAAATAAAACAAAACATAACTCACTCTGACAAGACAGGAGCACGGTGACGGACCAACTTTGATTCAACGCCTAACTGATGTTGAGTCGACGATGGTCTGGCGCGGTGCTATTGCTTGTCCAAATGGAAAACCTCGAGCTACCAAAACACTTCTAGGAATACCTTTTTGCATCATGTTAAATTGCCTTGAATGGAGAACATCCTTCAGTATGCTTATACATACATACATACATACATACATACATACATACATACATACATACATACATACATACATACATTGTCGATCTCCCTAGACAAATTATCAAAATGTTATGCACGTATTACTTGTACATGGTCAAATATGATATATTGATTAGCAAGCAGTTATAGTCTATCGCCATTGATTGTTTGTTTATATTCACTTTGTTTGACTCTCTTGTTGTTTACATGTTTGTAAACCTGAGATTTTCAATAAATTCTGAAAATTCTGAAATTCTGAAAAATCTTCAGAAAGTTTGGGAAAATATTGAAAAATTACAGTTATAATTGGTCTGTGCATGGCTTCACATTGAGTTTACCTGGATTTACCTGGATTTACACCTGGATAATTTTTGGTGAATTGAAATACCATATTTACATACTGGAAAACCAATAACAGTCAAAAATGAGTGATAAGAAAAAAGAAACTAAGAGTCAGAAAGATAGGAACAATCCAGGGTCTTCCTCAGGCCACACAACTCCAGCAAAGCCCAAACGACCGTTCACTGAAGTGGCTAATTCTAGTGCTGAGGAGCTGGTATTACTCAACAATCATGTTGAAGAGCTGGCAACTGATATAAAAATACTTGAAGAGAAGGTTAGCTGTCTGACAACAAAAACTGAAGCAATGATGACAAAAGCAGAAATGAAAAATTTTATTAAAGAGACTGTTGAAAGTATTATGATGGAAATAAACAGAAATATGGAAATGACAATAGAACTAAAGGTTAATGAGAAAACAAAAGACTTACAAAATGAACTTGGGATGATGCGCGAGGAAAATGATAGGCTGAAAATGAAAGTAATAAATTTGCAGAAGGAGAACGAAACAGCAGGAAACACAGCAAACTCAGCATTACAAAAAGCGAATCAGAATGAGCAATACTCTCGAAAAAACAATATTAAAATTATGAACATCAAAGAAGAGGCAAACGAAGATGAAAACTCCCTCCTTCGCGCTGTAGTTGCCTTGTTCGAGCAACAGAATGTGAATCTATCACGAGAACAAGTAGTGGCCATACACCGGATTCCAGGGAAAGTTGGTAGTCCAAGGCCAATCTTAATGAAAATGAGAAACAATAACGACAAAGGTCACATCATGAAGAATCGCAAGGCAATGAAAGCAGTGGGTCACCGCTTAGTGGATGATGTCACTAAGCTCAACACTTCTTTGATCGGTAGGCTAAATGAGCATCCATTGATAGAGGCAGCCTGGTACTTCAATGGTTCTGTTTTCGGGAAGACGAAAGGTGGCAAGAGAATGAAATTTGACTTATTTGATGACATCGGCAGTGCTGTGAAAAAAAAATACTGATAAAAACAAAAATAGATAAACTGTGTATAATCTCAATGGGAGAAGGTGACAGCGACAGTAAAATCCCAGTTAAGTTGCATCAAACATATTTTTAGAGTTCCAATTTGGCTGATGGGGACATGTTACCATAACAAGTCAATATGCTGAATTAGCATCATTCTTACCTTTAGAACCTAACCTTTCTCATATGAAAATCTTATCAATCTTATTTCTAGTACAAACCTTGACTGGTGGTACTGGTTGGAATTGCCTCATTGAGGCGGCTTTAACCTGTACCCACAGCTTCGAGAAAAAAAAAATTGCCCCCTTTTTCTCTATATGGGATAGGGTTTATGTCATTGTTCAGATCAACGACTTGTTTGCATGATGGGTGCATCAAACAGAATCACTAGACTGGCTCTGATAAAGTATAGGAGCAGACATGGGTTCCAGCATGCTGTCTTCAGGACAGCCTTATACAATACCATTTCATCTCAATGTTGGGTTAAAGTTCCACAAAACTGGAAGCAACATCTCCAAAATAACCCAAACAGTGTTGACGAGGATGTTAAACCTCAAATTAAACAAACAAACAATTATTTTTATAACAATACAAACATATACATAGGGACAGACTTGTGTGGCACTGAAAACTGTAATAACAGAACCTTAAATCAAACCTCAGTTATTTTTCTGCAGAACGAAGACATGTAACTTATTTAACCCTTATCTTGCTGTTCACGGCAGCCCCTATCTTTGCAAACAGTGTGGATCCAGATCAGATGGATTCTGAAGAAGCCATCTAATTAGGATCTACACTGTTTGGCATTCATTTTATAAATTTGTAGCAGTAAATTATATTAAGTGGTTTGACTGGTTGGTGGGCGGGGATGGGTGCGGCTTAAATGCATATTCAGCAAGATAGGGGTTGAGGTACTAACTTTCATATGCAGCTCTCCTTTCTCAAAGCAAATTGTGCAATGGATTGGAGAGCACACAATGCAACAATCTTAAGAACAGTGTATTTGGACAGACAGGTCTAAGCAGGCAGTGCATACCCAGATCAGACTGCTCCAGAGAGTGCAGTCTGCTCGGTGTCTGTACTGTTTGCCATTCCATCTGCTTGTTCTGACTCCTCTCTCAAAGGAGAAATAAATTTGTTAGAATTTTATGAGTACAGTTAAACTTTGATGGCTCGAACACCTTTAGGACCACGAAAATATGTTCGAGACATGGGTGGTTCGAGCCACTGAGGTGACTGCCAGGAGGCATAACCAGGCATACTTTTAGGACATCTTTCTGTGTTCTGTACTGAAAAATGTGTGCTGTGTGTACTCATTGGAATCGCCTCATCGAGGCGATTCTAATGAGTGCACACAGCATACATTTGCAAGATAAAAGACTAAAATCTCCTTAATCATCCCCCACTATTTCTTATGTAGAGGATTTCACTAGGGGCTCAAAAATGGGTTCGAAACATCCATGGTAAACGAGCCAACGGTGTTCGAGCCATCAAAGTTCTACTGTACATGTATTTCAGCATGTCTTCAAGGCATCCAAATTTCTGGGATTTTCGCGAGGGGTGTGTATACCAAATTAAACTGGATTTGTTTCATTCTGTCTAAGGAAGCTGTTGCTTTTTTTTTTTCTCATTAATTTTCTTGCCTCTTCAATCATGGGTACCTCGTCATGGTGTTCTGCAAACTCAATATAGCCAGTACTTCTGATTGGCAGCAGAGACAGATAACAATCCTTGTCCAGCTGATCACGGCTACCACCATCTTTGCAAACAGTGTGGGCCAGGCTCCTTTGGGAGCAATAGGATGGCGGGAGCCATCTAATCAGGACCTACGCTGCCTAGCTCCTTAAATTGCAATTTGAATGAAACATTACCTAATGATCTGAATGGCTGACATTTTGAAATAGGATTGAAAAAAGTGATTTTGTCAGCAGAATAAGAGTGGAAATGGAAACATTTACCCTTTTGGAACTGCCTCATTAAATATAGTCATTTTATCATATTTAATATCCTTGGCTAAATCAAATTATATTTTTCTTGAGGATAGGATTTGACATTTCATGCAGATTTTCTCCATTGGTGATGGTCTGCAAGGGATGCCAATTCTGTTTTTCTGCAGGGAAGGTGTAGAGTGTATTTGAAAAGTCATCTGTTTTAAATTTCTAAGGTAGTAAATGTGGTATACCAAATAAGCAAATGTTCAATACACACTCCATTATAGTAATGCACCTATTAATAGAAGTGGGGTTTTCCATGCATAAATCTCAAAGCAAAGTATGTATGTATGTGTGAAGAACTTAAGAATTCCCTACAAAGGCTTATTAAGCCTTTTTTATCCCCCGACCGAATAGGTTCGGGGATATAGCGATCAGCCTGGCGTCCGTCCGTCTGTCCGTCCGTCCGTAGACACAACCTTGTGATGGCCATAACTCCTATACCCTTTGAGATTCATTGATGGTTCTTGGCACAAGTGTTCACAAGGCCGAGATGGCGTGTCATGCGCAAGAACCAGAACTCTGGATGCCATACTTTTTTAGTTATCTCCCCTCTTAATAAAATAGAATGACTACTTTGTGATGGCCATAACTCCAATACCCTTTGAGATATATTGATGGTACCTGGCACAGTTGTTCACAAGGCTGAGACGGTGTGTCATGCACAAGAACCACAAGTCTGGTTGCCATGGTTTTGGAGTTATCTCCCCTTCCAATAAAATAGAGTGACAACCTTGTGATGGCCATAACTTCTATGCCCTTTGAGATTCATTGATAGTTCTTGGCACAATTGTTCACAAGGCTGAGATGGGGTGTCATGCACAATAACCAGAACTCTGGATGCCATACTTTTTTAGTTATCTCCCCTTTTAATAAAATAGAATGACTACTTTGTGATGGCCATAACTCCAATACCCTTTGAGATATATTGATGGTACCTGGCACAGTTGTTCACAAGGCTGAGACTGCATGTTATGCACAAGAACCACAACTCTGGTTGCCATGGTTTTGGATTTATCTCCCCTTTCAATAAAATAGAGTGACGACTTTGTGATGGCCATAATTCCAATACCCTTTAAGATATATTGTTGATATCTGGCACAGTTGTTCACAAGACCGAGACGGTGTGTCATGCACAAGAGCCATAACTCTGGGTGCCATGGTTTTTTAGTTATCTCCCCTTCCAATAATATAGACTCACTACCTTGTGATGGCCACATCTCCAACACTCTTTGAGGTATATTGATGATACTTGGTACAGTTGTACATGAGGTTAAGCAGGTGTGTCACGTGCAAGAACGACAACTCTGGGTGGCCTTGTTGTTTAATTATCTCCCCTGACACTATAACCTTGTGATGGCCATAACTCCAATACCCTTTGAGATATATTGATGGTACTTCGCACAATTGTATACAGCGTTGAGACGGCACTTCATGTCTAAGAACCACAACTCTGAGTGCTATGATATTTGAGTTATCTCCCCTTTCAATATAACAGTATGACAACCTTGTGATCATCGTACCTCCAATACCCTTTGAGACATATTGGTGGTCCTTGATGCAGATGTACATGAGGTTAAGCATGTGTGTCATGCTCAAGAATTACAACTCTGGTTGCTCTAGTTTTTTAGTTATCTCCCCTGGCAATATAGCCTTGTGATGGCCATAACTCCAACACCCTTTGAGATATATTGAAGGAACTTGGCACAATTGTATACAAGGTACAGAAGGGATGCCATGTGCAAGAACCACAACTGTTGGTGCTGTGGTATTTGAGTTATCTACCCTTCCAATATAACAGTATGACCAGCTTGTGATCACCATATCTCCAATAACTTTTGAGACATATTGATGGTACTTTGTACAGAAATACATGAGCTTAAGAAGGCATGTCATGCGCAAGAACCACATTTCTGTGTTCCCTGTTTTTTTAGTTATCTCCCCTGACAGTATAATCTTGTGATGGTCATAACTGCAATACTTTTGTGATATATTGCTGGTTTAATTCTGGTGCACTTTCTATTGGTGAACAATCTTCTGAAGGCCATATTGGCTTTTGGTCGGGGGATTTGCCATCTCTTCCGATGGCTATTTTTTTTCTCTTTTTGAGAATATTTATTTCAAGTTTTACATGGATACATATATATATACACGTGTAGTGGGTACATGTGTATGTTATATTAATATTAAAAATCACTCATGATGCAATCAAACACTACTTTCTTGTGTTTCGTTTCGGCAAGGGGGTGGCTGAGGATTGTCTTATCCTATCCTATCTATCTCTATATAATCCTCAACCCTCTTCCGAGTGTTATTAGAATGGCTGCGCATGGTGTGTTAGTAAGAGAAGTAAAAGTGTGATAGTGCAGAGTTAAAAGAATAAAAGAAAGGTGAGCATAGATGAAAGATTTTGGGTGTTAGTAAGGAGAGTTTAAAAGCAGGATAAAAACAGTATTACCTTAAGGGAGCCTGTGGTTTATCGAACTGACCCTTAACTTGAAAGAGTCAAGATCAGAAACCAGGACGAGATCAGCTGGTAGCCTGTTCCAAAGAACAACCGACATAGGGAAAAATGAATAATAATAATACGAGACAGAGGTGTGTATCTGCCTGTAAGCCAGAGAGTGGTGACGCGTGTTTGTCGTTAGGCGTTCGAACTGTGACGGAACTGGTATAGCGACCAAACCGTAAACGATTTTATAAAACATTGTAAGGCGCGTATCATAGCGTCTGAGCTCAAGTGACCGCCATTCAAGCTCACCCATCATGTCTGTAACACTGCTGTAGGGGGAGAAATCATTTGTGACCCAACGGGCTGCCCTACGCTGTAACATTTCAATCTTGTTGATATTTTCTTTTGTATAGGGGCTCCAAACGGTCGAGGCATATTCTACCTGTGGCCTAACCAAGGTGTTATATGCCAACGTTTTTATTTCCTGACTTTTTGTTTTAACATTTCTTTTGACGAAGCCGAGGGTCCTGTTTGCACTGGCTGTAATATTTGATATGTGTGAATTCCAGCTAAAGTCTTTGCTGATGGTCACCCCAAGGTACTTGGCTGAGTCCACACTTTCCAGTTCCTGACCATGCATGAAGTATTGGGTCTTAATTGGCGTTTTAGATCTAGAGACATGGAGTACCTGACACTTGCTGGGATTAAACTCCATGTCCCAGGTTCGCTCCCAATGCTGAAGTTTTTCAAGGTCAGACTGTAGAACTTGTGCATCTGCTGGTCTGGACACAGCCAAGTAAACCGCGGTGTCATCAGCAAAGAGCCTAACTTGTGACTGAATATTATCCGGTAGGTCATTTATGTACAGTAGAAAGAGGAGCGGGCCCAGCACTGACCCCTGGGGCACCCCAGAGGTGACCGGTACCTCATTTGAAAACTCCCCATCTAGTACAACAGTTTGGGAACGTCCAATTAAGAAGGATTCAATCCATTTTAATGTTTTTCCGGTTATGCCCAAATTTAAAAGTTTATACAATAATTTTAGATGGTTAACTTTGTCAAAGGCTTTACTGAAGTCCAAAAGTACTAAGTCGGTTTGTTTGCCCAAAGTCAGCTGCCTTGCAAGATCTTCCACAAGCTGAATAAGCTGAGTTTCGCAGGAGCGTTTTTCACGAAACCCATGTTGCAATTCGTAAAGAACATTGTGCTGAGCCAAATGTTTGGAAATATTGGATGCAATTATATGCTCCATCACCTTGCATACTATGCATGTCAAGGAGATAGGCCTATAATTGGCAGGGTCAGTTTTATCACCCTTTTTAAAAAGGGGACAAACTTGAGCTTTTGTCCAATCTGCAGGTAGTTGACCAGTTTCTAAAGATTTTTCAAACAGCAGGCAGATAACAGGAGCGATTTCTACCCTCAGTTCTTTTAAAACAAGTGGTTTGATTGAATCAGGCCCTGCAGCCTTATCCGGTTTAAGGTTTGCCAAAAGTTTCAGAACACCATTTAGATCAATATTGATTTCCGTCATGGAAGGGCACTGAGGTTGTAAATTTTCTGGTAAATTTTCTTGAAACAGATTTAGAATTGTCTGTGTACATAACTGCCCTAGCCTGAGTGGGGATAAGCGAGTAAAAACAGATTGGAACTGGCGATTCAAAAGGTTTGCCTTAACAGTATTCTCACTATGGAGTGTTCCATCTGTATTGTCTTTCAGTGTAGATATGCCCCGTGAGTCCTGTCTGCTGTTTTTGATAAGTGAAAAAAGTTTTTTTGTTGAAAATCCAGAATTTTTGCCCTCCCCATCTAAACCCGCCCCAAGTATGTCTGCCAAATAATTGTTGTATGCCTGTCTTATTTTGCTCTGAACAAGGTGTTTGACCTGCTTGAAGTGATACCTATCTTTTGTTGTCCCTGTCTTTTGTTTTTGATACAATTTATCCCTTTTTCTTATAAGTCTTCGAATTTCTTGAGTAATCCATGGAAGACTACTTTTATTACTGATCTTTTTAGTTGGTACAAATTTTTCAATTCCAGAATTTAGGAAACTTTTGAAAGCATTCCAGATTTCCTCAGTTGTACTATCTTGGAAGCTACCCAAAATTTCAAAACATTTTTCTTGCATAAAAGTTTTAAAACCATCCCAATTAGCTTTTTTAAATAAAGGGACTGATCTCGGTTTTTGCCAGTTCAATTTTGGTTTCACGCTAACAGTTGAAGAAATAATATCATGATCAGAGATGCCTGGAAGAATTTCGATTGTGTTTACCAAAGTGTGATTTGATGTCAGGAACAAGTCGAGAATGTTATCACCCCTAGTAGGCTTACTTACCATCTGAATAAGACCAAAATCGTCCAAGCAGGAAAGGAAGTCTTTATATGCAGAGAGCAGTCTGCATCCTGGTTTGATGGATGCCATATGGTCGGAGTCCCAGGACAATTTGGGGAAGTTGAAGTCTCCAAGTATCCATATGTTGCCCTTCTTTATACTTACCAATTCCAGAGACTTTCTGAATTCCTCTAGGCTTTGTGTGTCACTCTCTCTAGGTCGATAGTATGCTGCAATATAAAGGGGTTTTGCTGCAACAATGCTCAGTTTAATCCAAATTATCTCACAGTTGGTCTTAAACTGCTTTTGTTCGGTTGCATACAGTGAGTCCTTTACAAGTATAAAGACACCACCTCCCTTTGTGTCTGTAACCCTATCTTCTCTAAACGGAGTATAACCCAAAGCTGCAGGAAAGAATTCACTGTCATGGTGTTCTGGGGTGAGCCAAGACTCTGTACCGACCACAACATCTGGTTTGTGCAAGTCAAGTAAGGCTTGGAACTCTGCTTTCTTGTTGACCAGTGATTGACAATTGATGTTTAGTACTTTAAGGTTGTAAATTTTGTTAGATGAGGGCCCATGATGAGCAACCTTGGGTGTCGGTGCTTGCGGAAGCGGTCCGTCGGGTTCGGAATCTTCATCTGTCAAAATACTGAAATTATTCGGTGAGACATACGACGCAATGGAAGATGCGAAGGATGAATTCGAAAAATTTGGATGGTCACAGTTCGAACAAATCCATGAAAACGACTGATCTGTGGCAGCCAAGTCATCATACATGTCCTGGCTGACGGCCTGGCATTGTATGTGAAACCACAGGCCACACTTGTCACATTCCAAGGCAGCATCATCGTCCAGTACTTCGATGGCACAGTTTCCACAAGGAAAGTCTGTCGGGCCAGGGTTAGATTCTACATCTGCCGACAGAGATATAAGGATGAGGCATAAATATGATAGTGAAGAAATTCTTTGATCCTTCACAGGGACGTGCCATCGTGAACATTTCAAGCTAGCAAGAAGAATTTGGTGGGGTGGTCTCAAGTTGTTCGGTCGAATGCAAGGTCTTGCCAGCTCAGCAGTGATCTCCTGACGATCAAGGTTGCCTGCGATGTGCAGGGCTGTAAAAACAACAATCAGGGGTGACAAAATACCTACCAACATTTTGCATTTGTTTCTCAGTTTTGTTTTCAAATTCTGATGTCTAAGCTACTTGAACACACATATATATTACATATTTCTCCCCATGTATAACCCCGACTTCTTTAGAAACAAGTATGAATAAGATAATAACCAAAGATATATATACTTATTTTTTGTGGATGTGTTTTAACCTCTTTTGTGCCAAATGGAATCTTCCGCCTTATATATATAGCACGAGTCCATTTCGGGATGTAGGGGTGTCAGGTTGTGTTTTCGTCAGGGGCTATTCGGAGGATGGCTGGACGTTTTGCAAACAGTGTGGGCCCTGATCAGGCGCCGTATTCCACGGCGTCCGGTCTGGGCCTACGCTGTTTGAATGTTAGAAAATAATAAATAATGTGAATAATTGTATATAACTGATTTCAGGTCCAGGCATTTTGCACAGTGTGTATGTAAATATGCAATGTTTTTTTTTTTCTCTCCATGTTTTTCGCCAAAAATGTTAATGCCTCTTATTACTGCTTTGATTATACAGGACTGTACTGTGGAATGGAAAATGGTATATACCCAGCTGATCAGACCCCTTCATTTTTGGGATTTTCTGATCTGGATCTGTACTGTCCATTAGAAAAAAGCTGAGAAAGTTCTGACAACATTGTGATCACGAAGAGCCCAGATATGTTCATTTTCATTGCCACCTGCTTTGGTCATTCCTGATCAATCCTGCTGTTCACGACAAGCACAGCCTTTGTGAGTAGCGAGATGCGGATTGGATGGCTTCTGAAAAGGCCATCTGATCAGGATCTGCAGGGATTGACATCCGGTTTGTTGATTTTCAGGAATAAATTAATCACTTAACCCTTATCTTGCTGTTCATGACAACCCCAATCTTTACAAACAGTGTAGATCCAGATCAGATGCCTTCTGAAGAAGCCATCTGATCATGATCTACAGTTTGGCATTCAGTTTATGAATTTGTAGCAATAAATTACATCAAGTAATTTGATTGGTTGATAGACAGAAATGGGTGTGGCTTAAATGAATATTCAGCAAGATAAGGGTTAATGTGATTCGTTTAGGGTCAGAATTGGGTGTGGCTGAATTGATAATCCAGCGAGATAAGGACTGAGTATTTGTTTGTCTGTAATAGCAGGCAAAATAGTATACAGTGGCATATAATCAAAAAGCTCTTATCAGGCAGGCTCCATTGCACAAAAAATGTGAGCATTTATTTTCCTTTTTCTGTTTTGTTCGGTGAGACATACAAGCACAGCCTTTGTGAGTAGCGAGATGCGGATTGGATGGCTTCTGAAAAGGCCATCTGATCAGGATCAAGATGCGAAGGATGAATTCGAAAAATTTGGATGGTCACAGTTCGAACAAATCCATGAAAACGACTGATCTGTGTGGGCCCTGATCAGGCGCCGTATTCCACGGCGTCCGGTCTGGGCCTACGCTGTTTGAATGTTAGAAAATAATAAATAATGTGAATAATTGTATATAACTGATTTCAGGTCCAGGCATTTTGCACAGTGTGTATGTAAATATGCAATGTTTTTTTTTTTCTCTCCATGTTTCAAGACTGTACAGTTGTGGTCGGTACAGAGTCTTGTTTCTCTATCTACTAGAATCTTTAGGTTCTTCTACCTTTTTCTTACATTTATACTTTTTTACAACCTTAAAGTACTAAACATCAATTGTCAATCACTGGTCAACAAGAAAGCAGAGTTCCAAGCCTTACTTGACTTGCACAAACCAGATGTTGTGGTCGGTACAGAGTCTTGTTTCTCTATCTACTAGAATCTTTAGGTTCTTCTACCTTTTTCTTACATTTATACTTTTTTACCTTACGGCATGAGGCTGACAAAAATCTTTCCCACTCCACTATCTTTGCTCTTCACTTTTTTTTAAGTCTCTGTGAAATTGTCTCTAGTCCCACTGCATGGCAGCCTCTCTACATAGTTTTAATATGGCAATAAAAATTCTGTCTGCTAACTGTCAGGGGCTAGGCTCCACAGAAAAAAGATTAGATGTTCTAAATTATTTAGCTGAGAGAAAATGTGATATATATTGTCTTCAAGATACACATACTACCAAAGCATCTGAACGTCTATTTAGATCTCAGTGGAATAATGAATGTCTGTTCAGTTCAGGTACATCAAACTCCCGAGGAGTAGCCATACTGTTTAGAAAAAATCTGGACCTTAAAATACATAACTGTATTTCCGATCCTGTAGGAAATTATATAATATGTGACATAACGGTAGAAAATGATAGGTTTACACTAATAAATTTATACGGACCCAACAAAGACACTCCTAACTTTTTTGATAATCTAATAGACATGGCGGAAACAATCGGAAATGCCAGAATAATTATTTGTGGAGATTTTAACGTAGTTCAAGATGAAAAATTGGATTATTTTAACTATACAACCATCAATAACAAAAGGTCACATAAAAAATACTAGAAATAAAAGAAATTGCAGTCTGTTTGACCCCTTTAGAGAATTATACCCCTCACTGAAACGATACACATTTCGGAAAAAATCACCTATTAAACATTTTTCTTCTTTCTGAAGATTTACTCCCAGCAGTAAATAAATGTTCCATTGAAGGAAGTTACAGATCTGATCATTCTATTATTACACTGGAGATCTCATTTGTTCAGTTTGAAAAAGGAAAGCCCCTCTGGAAACATAATAATTCACTTTTATATGATAAACAATACATAGATACAATCAATGATAAGATTGACAGTATCAAGATGCAATATGCACTACCAGTTTATGAATTAGATCAAATAAGGAACATACCAGAGGATCAAATCCAATTCATGATTAATGATCAACTCTTTCTTGAAACCCTCCTGATGGAGATAAGAGGAATGTCTTTTTCATATTCAAGTTATAAGAAAAAAGAAACAGAAAAGAAAGAAAAGGAATTAATTGCCAAGATAAAGGTACTAGAAACAAACCTGTCACAGACCAATATAAATGAAATAGAAATCTTAAAGGAAGAGCTAAACGTAATACGTAAAAACAAAATGCAGGGTATATTGATCAGATCAAGAGCCAAAATTATTGAAGATGATGAAAAACCAACTAATTTTTTCTGTAACCTTGAAAAACATAATTTTACAAGTAAAATCATACCTAAGTTAGAAAAAAATGATGGAAAAATAATTACAGACCAGTATGAAATTTTAAATGAAACAAAACAATTTTATGAAGACCTGTATGCTAGTAGAGATAGCCAACTCAGCAATATAAACCTGAATGATCTACTTAATACGGATGACATCAGAAAATTGACCAAACATGAATCTGATTCTATTGAAGGCCCCATTACATATGAAGAAGCTACCAAGGTTCTCAAGGCAATGTCCAATAACCGTAGTCCTGGATCTGATGGTTTCACAGCGGAATTTTTAAAAATGTTTTGGAAAAAGTTGGGTCATTTTGTAGTGCGTTCCATCAACTGTGGATTTGCTAAAGGGGAACTATCAGTTACACAAAGGGAGGGAATAATCACATGTATACCAAAAGATAACAAGCCACGACATTTTATTAAAAACTACAGGCCTATCTCCTTACTTAACTGTACATATAAAATAGCCTCGGGAGTCATCGCCCACAGAATAAAAGGTACTCTTCAGAAACTTATTCATCCTGACCAAACTGGATTTGTTGCTGGCCGATATATAGGAGAAAATATTAGGTTAATCTACGATATCATGCATTTCACAGAAGAAAATCATAAACCCGGATTACTACTGCTAGTCGACTTCGAGAAAGCCTTTGATTCTGTATCCTGG
The DNA here is from genome assembly GCA_963580285.1 of Lucinisca nassula. Taxonomy (NCBI): domain Eukaryota; kingdom Metazoa; phylum Mollusca; class Bivalvia; order Lucinida; family Lucinidae; genus Lucinisca; species Lucinisca nassula. The sequence continues at coordinate 65,321 of CAUZLF010000091.1, read as the reverse complement.
CCTTTCATTTACAAAGTAATGGAATACTTTGGTTTCGGTAATTCTGTCATCTCTTGGATAAAGATACTTAATCAAAAGGTAAGACTTAGTGTGAATCAATGTGGTAATCTATCATCCTTTTTCAACATAGGCCGTGGGTGTCGTCAGGGGGACCCAGTATCACCCTTTCTTTTCATTCTCTGTGCTGAGATTTTAGGAATAATGATAAGAAATAATAAGAAAATCAATGGGATAATAATAAATAATAAGGAGCATAAATTATCTCAATATGCAGATGACACATCTTTCATTTTAGATGGCAGCAATAAATCCTTACACGAAACACTCAGTGTATTGTTAGAGTACTCAAAATTTTCTGGATTAAACGTGAACTTTGAAAAAACACATGCTGTATGGATAGGAAAAAACAAATACAATACATCATCCATCAAAACAAGATGGAAACTATCATGGGGTAAAACGGAATTCAAACTTTTAGGCGTAAACTTTCATATTGACCTTGAGAACATGCAAAAAATTAACTTTCATGAAAAAATACATAAAATTAAGTCATTAATTAAGTTATGGAAAAGGCGATACTTAACACCTTTAGGTAAGATTACTGTTATAAAATTACTACTTCTGCCAATTTTAAACCACCGGTTTATATCAATACCAAACCCGACTGATCAAATAATAAAACAATTAAACTCCATATTTTTTGAATACTTGTGGGAAGGTCCTGCAAAAATAAAACAAAGTGTAGTAGTAAAGCAGTACTGCGATGGAGGTTTGCAAATGATCAACTTGAAAGCATTTATCAACAGTATGAAACTGACATGGTTAAGAAGGGTAGTAATATCAGGCAGTCCTTGGCAAACTGTCTTAAAGCATGAAATAAATTTTCAAGAACTATTTACTTTTGGAACGGATTATGCAGTATCTCTTACACGAAATGTTAAAAATAAATTTTGGGTTGATGTACTTAAAGCATATGCCGATATTTTACGGCTTAACCAACAAGATAATGAAAATCATGTTCTCTCTAGCCCCATCTTCCATAATAATGAGATACAAATAGGTAACAAGCCAGTGCATATAAAAAAATGGTATCAAAAAGGTGTTAAATATGTTAATGATATCATTCATGAAAATGGAGAATTTTTTTCACAAGAGGAATTTGAAAATAATTACAAGGTTAAAACAAATTTTGTCCAATTTCTAGGTCTAAAACAGGCAATTAAGGATTTTGCAGAGAAGCATAAAATCATTCACTTCACTAAGAAACAACCTCACCGTTTCGTCCTGCAAATATCTTGTTCCTAATAAAATCAAGGAAGGGATGCAAAGATTTTTATTCTATCCTTAACAGAAATACAGATAAACCTACCTCCCAGATTAAATGGAACAACATCTATAATATTGAGGAAGAAACCTGGAATTCTATTTATTCTCTGCCTTTTCATTTACATTTAGGAACCAAGTTACAATGGTTTCAAACAAAAATTAACCATCGAATTCTCCCAACAAAAAATATCTATACATAATAAAGATTTCACCAAGCCCTAGTTGTACCTTCTGTCAAGAAGAAGAGACAATAAGACATATGTTCTGGCATTGCCAGGAAACTAAGAAATTACTTGCAGATTTCATCAACTGGCTAAAAAACAAAAATATTAATCTCCCATTAGTTGAGGAACTATTTATTTTCAATATAGGAAATATATACTCAACTGCAGATCTAGAACTTTTTATTATTCTTAAGTACTATATATATGCAACAAAACGGCTTAATCTACCTTTGTCATTGACTGCATTGCAAAATAAAATAAAATATTTTTATATACTGAAACAACATACAGCAACAAAAAATGAATGTCTGGATAAATTCGAAAATAAATGGATCAAATACAAAGCATTAATAGATACAATACACTGAGTTACATTACAACAAGACATACGCCTGATAAAAAATGCTATTGTGTACATCATAATACACATACTTAAACTCTTGTCTTGCTGTTCACGAAAACCCCTATCATTGCAAACAGTGTGGGTCCAGATCAGATGGTTTCTGAAGAAGAAGCCATCTGATCTGGATTCACACTGTTAGGCATTCAGTTTTATGAATTTGTAGTAATAAACTACATCAAGTAATTTGATTGGTTGATAGACAGATATGGGTGTGGCCTAGATGATATTCAGCAAGATAAGGGTTAATGTGATTTATACCCCTGACAGATATAAATATATATAAATTTCTTAACATAGTCAAGTATAAAAATACAGGTGCTGCCATGGTGAGTGAGGCTGGGATAATGAGACTTTTTTTCTCGCTCCTTCACTTTTTTTTTATTTGAATATGCTTTTTCTATTGCCTGATGATGGGTTGTTTATTCTGTACGATATATATTACATGTTTATTACCTTATATAAACCCACAACTGAAATGACGTTGATGGGGCAGTTTATCCATGTTAATAAACAATGTTAAGTCCGTCTTTGCCCACCAATGTGTTTCGAACCTGGCTAAGGGCACATGCGAGATGCCCAGCTTTACACAAATTACAGGGTTTCTTCGGGTACTCTGGTTTTCATCCACCTCTGATTAAGGATTGCTATATATGAATGAAACCATCTTGAAAGGGCCGTAAATTCAAAAACCAAATCTCTGTTTATACTATATTAAAATATGCATGGTTAAAACAGGGAACTAAAAGATATGGAAAACTGCTCCTTCGATGTCACTTTTGTTGTGGATCTATGCTGTGATGAAACATCTTTATGCTACATGCTCATTTGAAAATATGTAGTTTGTAAGGTATACAGTGGGATGGTCCTCCCCGACCCACTGTATATCAAATGACGGGGAGAATAAATGGGTTACCATCAGGTAACTGAAAAAAAAAAATGTATTCCATTCTTCCATTCATTTTCTAATGTGTGCTGGTGTTAACATACACCAAACTACATATGCTCGTGCAGAACATGCTTTGGAACGGCCCATTTATTTTTTCACACGTTAAAACGCTCTATTATTCTATAAATGGAATATAGTCTACTACAGATGGACCAATTACACCAACAACTCATGATTCTTATTCTGCTGTAACAGTTCCTGCTAACACCTATCTCTGCAGATAGTGCAGATCCAGATCAGATGGCTTCTGAGTCTGATCGGGACCTGCACTGTTTGAAATTTAGTTTGCAAATTTCATCACGAAGACGCGCCTATATAGTTTTGACCCCCTTGGCCCCACCTTTATGTAGTAAACCTGGGGTTTACAGGGGGAAACCTTATTTTTTTACTTATTTTTTTACTTATTTTTTTACACAAATTACAGGGTTTCTTCGGGTACTCTGGTTTTCATCCACCTCTGATTAAGGATTGCTATATATGAATGAAACCATCTTGAAAGGGCCGTAAATTCAAAAACCAAATCTCTGTAAGGTGTGGATTGTGGGTGCTCGTTGGATCCGTCTCGATGAGGCGGATCTAGTAAGCACCAGCAATCTGTACTTTGCGCGGAGTTGGGAGAGTGTCGCATTTCTTCATCTTAAAATTTTCACGGCGACAAAGTGTGTTTGTCTGTACGTATTTTCGTGATGTCAGGAATAAATTACATAAGTTATCTGACTGGTACAAAGTCGAAAACGGGTTGGGAAAAAATGAATTAATACGAAACTGTCAATATCAACAGATTTACATGTTGTCTGAGTTCCATCACGAAAACACGCCTATATAATTTTGACCCCCTTGAACCCCACTTTTATATAGTGAAACTGGGGTTTGCGGGGGTGGACCTTGTTTTTAGCTCACCTGTCACGTAGTGACAAGGTGAGCTTTTGGGATCACTTTTTGTCCGTCGTCCGTCGTGCGTCCGTGCTTGCGTCCGTAAACTTTTTCTTCAAACAGCATCTCCTCCTAAACCGCTGATCAGATTTTGACCAAACTTCACAGGAATGATCCTTAGGTGGTCCCCTTTCAAAGTTGTTCAAATGGTTCCGGTCCGTTGCACATATAGGTCACAGGAGCCAAAAATAGATTTTTTTCATCGAAAACTTAAAAAATCTTCTTCTCTGAAATCGCAAAGCCCAGGACATTGATATTTGGTAGGAAGCTTCATCTAGTGGACCCCTACCAAAATTGTTCAAATTATTGTGCTGGGGCCGAAAATGCCCCCGCACCGGGGCCCTTTGGTTTTACATGGGCTTATATAGGGAAAATCTTTAAAATATTCTTCTCTGAAACCGCAAGGCCCATGTCTTTGATATTTGGTATGAAGCTTCATCTAGTGGACCCCTACCAAGATTGTTCAAATTATAGTGCTGGAGCTAAAATGCCCCCGCACCGGGGCCCTTTGGTTTTACATGGGCTTATATAGGGAAAATCTTTAAAAATCTTCTTCTCTGAAACCGCAAGGCCCAGGTCTTTGATATTTGATATGAAGCTTCATCTAGTGGGCCCCTACCAAGATTGTTCAAATTATAGTGCTGGGGCCAAAAATGCCCCCGCCCCAGGGCCCTTTTGTTTTACATGGGCTTATATAGGGAAAATCTTTAAAGATCTTCTTTTCTGAAACTGCAAGGCCCATGTCTTTGATATTTGATATGAAGCTTCATCTTGTGGACCTCTATCAAGATTGTTCAAATTATAGCCCTGGGGCCAAAAATTCCCCCGCTCCGGGGCCCTTTGGATTTACATAGACTTAACTAGGGAAAATCTTGAAAAATCTTCTTCTCTGAAACCACAAGGCTTAGGTCTTTGATATTTGTAATGAAGCTTCAGCTAGTGGACCTCTACCAAGATTGTTCAAATTATAGCCCTGAGACCAAAAATGCCCCTGCCATGTGGCCCTTTGGTTTTACATAGACTTATAGGGAAAATCTTTAAAAACCTTCTTCTCTGAAACCACAAGGCTTAGGTCTTTTATATTTGTTATGAAGCTTCAGCTAGTGGACCTCTACCAAGATTGTTCAAATTATAGCCCTGTGGCCAAAAATGCCCCCGCTCCGGGGCCCTTTGGTTTTACATAGACTTATTTAGGGAAAATCTTGTTTTACATAGACTTCTTTATGCAGGGTAAACCTTTAAAATCTTCTTCTCTGAAACCACAAAGCCCAGGTCTTTCATATTCGATATGAAGCTTCATCGTGTGGACCTCTACCAAGATTGTTCAAATTATAGCCCTGGGGCCAAAATTGACCCCGCCCGGGGCCCACTTATTATACATTGGATCAGGTGAGCGAACCAGGGCCCTCTGGGCCCTCTTGTTCTTGTTTCTGCTCTGGAGTGTGGATTGTGGGTGCTCGTTGGAGCCGCCTCAGTGAGGCGGTTCTAACGTGTACCCACGGTCTGTATTTTGGGCGGAAATAAGAAAAATATCACAATTTTTCATCTTAAAATTTTCGATTTTCGGCGGTAAAATTTTCAATGTTATTTGTATAGGTGTGTTTTCGTAATGCTGGGGTTTGTTGTCATGGCTTCAGATATTGATATACGTGTATTAAGGATCTTTCATGGATGTTTTATTGATCTAATTTTGAAAGGGTGTGTGATATATATTATCGGGGTCGTCTCACCGAGATGATTCTAAAAGTACGCAGACTGTTCCTTACTCTGCAGGGAATCGTAAAAACATGCCACCCTATTAGGTCTCGTAGCCAGGCATTACGAGCGAGCCTCATATATTCGAATTCCACGGTACCAAATGTGTTTGAGTTGTCGAAGTTCGACTGTGGGCATTGGTGGTACTATAGAGTTTTAAATACGATGGTTTGAGCCGCGACATGAGAATAACATTTTAATATATTTACATTTCCAGTGTAAAGTCTAATGTAAACCTATAGAAAACAATTGCGTTCATACTTCCATGAACGCATCGAATCACATGATTTTCAGTGACGTTAAGTGACGTCATTCTAAACCATTGTTCTCTACGGGCGTTGATGACGTCAACGCTGCTCCGCTCATTGTAGAAACACAGCGTGTAAATGTTTTTCAGCTTTAAAAATTTGCACTACAGGCATTTTTTTTCGCCCAGTGATTAGGGGCAAATAATGTAGATATAAAAAATAAACTTAATTTTTCTGCTTTTCATGAAAGTATGAACGACAGTGGGTCGCTAGCAAAGTTTACATGAACCCCTTCGGGGTTCATTTACTTTGCACGCGACCCACTGCGTTCATACTTCCATGAACTGCAGAAAAATAAAATTCATTTCTTAAATGTACAACATGAACAATAGAGATGCAGACGGATAATTTATGTACACTTATCTCAAATTTGAAGAGAATTGCACGTAATATTTTCTGTAATTTATTCCTAAAACTCCTTTGGATTTGAAGAAGGCTCCTTCTCTTGTTTTTTCTTTCTCTTTAAGATCGGACTATACTAATTACAGGCTCTTCTCATGACGAGGCTCATTTGCCTAATATGTCAACACATCATTTTGTGTATTATTTTCTGTTCAAAATGGAACAAAGCAAAAATTCCATTTTTATACTGTACAAAATTATTACTATGTATTGTTTATATGATACATGAGATATTTATTTAACAATACGTCCAAATGTCTGTGCATATATATGTATACTGTTTCTCCATACACGTCTCCGGTGCCACCAGATCTCTCATGACTGGTTATAGTTCGGGTCACATGTGGGACACCAAGTCCTGCAACGGAAGATCATGTGGTCTTCTCTCTGGGTACTCCGGTTTTTCGCCTACATTTGGCTACTCTTCTCTTCCTTGGGCATGCATAGTGTGTGCACGTTATCGCCCCATTGAAGTGACTCTAGCGGGCAGCCGCGGTCTCTGCTTCTAGGAGGAAGTAACACAATATTTGCATAGAACCAAAATCTTTCTATTCAAAGCTTGAGAGGATTCTGCGTCGAACATACTTGTATCGCAACGGTTTCTAGCTTCACGTAATACTCTAACGCAACGTCTCCTTAACATTGCTCTTTAAATAGACGGATCAGTCTATTATACTTGCTATAACCATAGTCACAGACAATGGCTTTGTGTGTGTGTGTGTGTGTGTGTGTGTGTGTGTGTGTGTGTGTGTGTGTGTGTGTGTGTGTGTGTGTGGTGAATATTTCATGTCTCTGTGCGAAGGCGCTTGTTGCTGGCGCTCATTAGAAATGCATCAGCGATGTGCTTCTAATGAGTACCCGCGGCCATTTTTTGTGTGCGGTAACAAGATAGACAATTTGTGGATTCCCCTCCTGTCTGTGGCTGTGTATAATGACACGCTGTACCTAGCAGCTCACGCCCTCAAGATCCTTTTAATAACAGCTATTCAAAAGTATGAAAATATTTCTAATTTTCTTTTTGTCTTCCTTTTGCATCTTCATTTTCATCAGGCCGTTCGTGTGACGTATTGTCAAGCATGTTCTATGTATCATTGGTATGCTGCGTAGTCCTCTCCCCTGTTCTGGGCGGCAGTGCCAACCTTGTAGCCAGCTTTTCTGATGAAAATGGTTGATGTACCTATTCTTGGTTCTGCCGCCCAACGTGGGATTGGGGGTCAGTGTAGCAATATAATTAACTGTAGAACCTCAGTGGCCTCGCGGATGGTGCTCGTTAGCTTGCTTCTTGTTGTCTCCTCAATACGGCCTGAAATAATGTTTAGCATTCTTTTGAACCTTAGGCAAGGTACACGGTTTTATACCGGTATACACAGAAAAGCAGTCTTTGGTAAACATGCAGCTGATAATGTGAATTTCACCAAAAAAGTATTTTGCAGCTTCTTTATTTGTACTACATGGTGTTTTTAGTGCATATCCTTCTATCAAATGATATACATCCAAACCCCGGTCCTGAAAGTGATTCATTATTAAACACTCCAGGCGCAAATAACACATCTTTATTCAATCACAATCTCAGCATCATACAGTTGAACATACAAAGCCTAATCCCAAAACTCGATATTCTCGAAACCGAAATGCAATATTATGATATACTTGTATTTACCGAGACCTTGCTCAAACCAGAAAATCTAGACGTTCTAACTTTGATATACCATATAGGAAAGATAGGACGGACAGACCTGGGGTGGGGTTGCGATCTATGTCAGAACTGGGCCCAGGATTACAATCGTTACCTAAGTTAAGGTCGACTTAACGATTTAAGGAGGAATTCTTATCTTAGTAAAGTATTTCCTTAAAAAGTGCATTCGAAAGCTACCTATTTCATTTACTTAGCTAAGTATTTAACTTCGGATGATGTCGTAATTTTGACGGAAATTTTCACGAAGATTAGCACGTAAGTTTCAATTACACATTGATGTAGGCGGCCCACAACTTTCCCGCGATCTGTCAAAAATCTCTGCTTCTGCTTGAATGGATGGAGACAATAGAAAATATAATGGTTTAGTTTCCATTTCACTCCATAAACCATGAAAAATGTTTTATATACTATAAAACCTGTGTAATTGAAGGATCACACTCGATCTCAAATTGTGCGGGCAAACATTGGTCACAAAGTAGCACCACGACATATTCAAAACTCTGTTTCTATGGGGTCCCTTCAGAAACAAGAACTCATACAATATTTGAATATGCAAAGCTCGGTTTTATGGAGTCTTATTTGAATTGAGGTTTAACGTCCCTGTCGAGACAAAGCGCTCACTCATTCACAAACATACTAAATTACTCACATGCACGAGCTTACAAAGGGAGGTGGAACGCCTCAAACTCATTTTTATTGAGCAGAGGCAAATGATTGGATGTGCAGAAACAGGAGAAATAACAACATTCCCCTCTACCATTACCTGCTGCTAGGAAACAGGCCTTGTCACAATCAGCTGGACGCCCCAGTGACGCAAGATACACGTCACCTTCGCCTCACCCAACCAGTACACAACGACCACACGCGACCTCCAGTAACCACTTAGAAGGTCTAAGCCTGCCAAGGCAAAGTGGTGCAAGTCGGGCCGTCCATGCATATAAATCTTGTAGGTTTCATTGGGCGACAGGGCTTGAGGTGTAATTTCATCTCAATGCCGGGTAACAGTCCGACAAAATTGGAATCAACACTTCCAAAATCAAACCTAAATAGTGTTGCGAGGACGTTAAATCTCAAATCAATCAATCGATCAATAAAAAAACAACAAAAAACTTCTTTGTATTTCATTAATTTTGATATCGAGAATCTTACACAAATGGTCCTTTCATATGAAAGTTACGAAACGGGCCTTCGAATTGGATTTTAAATTGGATTTTATTGCCTTTACATAGACCATTTGCCCAACAAATGTACATACGTTACAGTTGTTCACGCCAAAATTGTTAATATTTACATTTCAAGTGTAAAACCTATTGTAAACCTATACGCCTGAACGCATCGAATCACATGATTTTCAATGACGTCAAGTGTCGCAAGTCTACGCCCTAAACCATGGTTCTCTATTATCTCAATGGGCGTTGACGACGACAATGCTGTTCCGCTCTTTGTAGAAAAAACAGCGTGTAAATGTTTTTCAGCTTTAACAGTTTGCCTTATAAGATTTTTTTCGCCGAGTGATGAGGAAAAAAAGAATGTAAATATAAGAAATATCTTTTCGAATGTTCATGAAGGTATGAACGACAGCGGGTCGCTAGCAAAGTTTATATGAACCCCTTCAAAGTTCATTTACTTTGCAGGCGACCCTGTTCGTTTATACTTTCATGAACAGCAGAAAAACAAGTCATTTCATGAATGCACGTGGCGTTATACTATTTCATGACAATGAATATAAAGACGGCATATGAACGTTGTGAACAGTGTTTGTTTGTTTGTTTGAATTGTGGTTTATCGTCCCCGTCAACACTGTAAAGGTCATTTTGGAGACGTTGCTTCCAATTTTGTGGGACTTTTACCCGACATTGAGATGAAATGACATCTCAAGCCCTGTCGCCCAATGAAACCAATAGGGTTTATAAGCATGGACGGTCCGCCTCACACCGCGGTTTCTGGACAGGCTTAGATCCTCTAAGCGGTTTACCAGTACTAGTGTGCGGGCCGGATTCAGCTCTGCGTGGAAGCATCATGCAGCCCATAGATTTCTTCAAGCCCCTATGGGCGGGGGCCGTTGTGAACAGTGTATGCGTAAAACTAGCAGGGCATAAGCGTAGGAACATGGACCCGATGTATCATAGGATCAGTTTTTAACGAACAGACAAAAGCGATATGCGCCGACGCCCCCCCCCCCCCCCCCCACTGCACACACACACCACACACATACACACACCTACCCTGACAAAAACAACCAAGTCAGTTAGGATCCCCTCTCACGTATAATAATCTTCCCGCACCAAACAATTAATTATTGCCCTGTCACCAGTATTATATAGAGGGTCTTACGCGAGTGGTCATTTCATATGAAATTTATGAAATGAGCCTGTGGCGAGTTTCATATAATTCATATGAAGTGACCACAAGTGTAAGATTCTGTTTATCATATGGCCACTTGAAATTAGATTTTTTCACCATCAAATTTGACACTTTTCTTCACAGAAAATGCATGGTCGACATGGACGTCGTCATGACGTTTCGTAATCCCGCCAAAGTGTTATTACACGTGTGGTTATACGATTTTTATCACACGACATTATCCACAATAACGTCATATGATAAACAGTATTATGTAAAAGGAAGTTTTTACACAGCTCTGTTCGTCGCACACTGTGACACATCAAGGGAGAAATACAGCCCAGTACCTATATGGCAAGTAGACTTGCTCCACCGGGAGGAAAAAAATGGCCCAACCGGGACTCGAACCCAGGACCTCTCGCATATCAAGAAAACACTCTACCGTTTGAGCTACCGAGCATCACTGGTGATCACGAACAAATAAAAGTCTTAAGGTTTTCCGTTATTGATATATACATTCATATGTCAAATTCAAATCTTAAAAGTTAAGGTACCTACCTGGGTTACCTTAAATATTTAAGTATTTTCTTTGGTTAAGTATCGACTTAAACGAACGAATTTCTTTGTAGTTCACTTTATACGTCAGTTAAGTACATACTTAGTTTAAGTAGGTACTTAAAATTTAAGTACGCATTGTAATCCTGGGCCCTGTTCTCAACTGTATTTGTAGACCAGACTTGATCAACGGAGAACTCGAAGGACTTTGCATTGAACTTATGTTAAAACACCATAAACTTCTCGTTTGTGGTATATATCGACCACCAAACTCCCTTAATGCATATTGGGACTTAATTGACGACATGTTTGATAGTCTGTCAAATTCAGGAACTAGGGACATCATAATTGTAGGTGACTTTAACAAAGACATGCTGAATTCAACTGCTTCGACTAAAATGACAAATCTCATTTCCTCTTATAATTTTCACCAACTTATAGATGAACCAACTCACTACAGTGAAAATTCGCATTCAATAATTGATCTTGTTCTTGTCAGTAAGCCTGAAAACGTACTCTATTCTGACGTCATATCTCCTTTTATACCAAACCTTGTTCGGTATCATTGCCCAACTGTCCTGTATTTAAAATATCGAAAACCTGTTGGCAAGACGTACAAGCGACATATCTGGCTATATGACAGAGGTGACTATAATGAGTATAGAGACAAATTGACTCGGGTTGACTGCAACTAATAATATAAATGAATGTGCTGATAAATTTACAGATTGCACGACCCGCAGAAAAAGCAACCGACTGAAGTCGGTTTTTTCTAAGAGTGCCCTAAAATCACCGTGTCATTCTGTCATTCTGTCATTCTGTCATTCTGTCTGTCCGTCCGTAACCCGTTTGTGAAAATTGGTGATAGTGACTTAACCGCTTGGAATATTTAAACACTTTATGGCATACTGATAGATATCAATGAGATCTAACCAATGAACTTACGAAATATTACATTCCATTTAGTATAGCCTCGCCGAGGCGAAAAATGTGAAAATTTTCGAACATTTTTGAACTGCTTCTCCTCGGAAACCGTTGGGCCGATTGAAGTCAAATTTCATATGGAGTCTCTATGGGATGGGGGAAACCAAAATTTGCTCATGTGGTCAAGGTCACATGACCAAAATGGCCGCCAAGCCATATATGGTTTGTCTGTCTGTCCGTCCGTAACCCGTAAGTGAAAATTGGTGATAGTGACTTAACCGCTTGGAATATTTAAACAATTTTTGGCATACTGATAGATATCAATGAGATCTAACCAATGAACTTGCGAAATATAACATTCCATTTAGTATAGCCTCGCCGAGGCGAAAAATGTGAAAATTTTCGAACTGCTTCTCCTCGGAAACCGTTGGGCCGATTGAAGTCAAATTTCATATGGAGCCTCTATGGGATGGAGGAAACAAAAATTTGCTCATAGGATAAAGGTCACATGACCAAAATGGCCGCCAAGCCATATATGGTTTGTCTGTCTGTCCGTCCGTAACCCGTTTGTGAAAATTGGTGATAGTGACTTAACCGCTTGGAATATTTAAACAATTTTTGGCATACTGATAGATATCAATGAGATCTAACCAATGAACTTGCGAAATATTACATTCCATTTAGTATAGCTTCGCCGAGGCGAAAAATGTGAAAATTTTCGAACTGCTTCTCCTCGGAAACCGTTGGGCCGATTGAAATCAAATTTCATATGGAGCGTCTATGGGATGGGGGAAACCAAAAATTGCTCATGGGGTCCAGGACACATGACCAAAATGGCCGCCAAGCCATATATGGTCTGTCTATCTGTCCGTCCGTAACCCGTTTGTGAAAATTGGTGATAGTGACTTAACCGCTTGGAATATTTAAACAATTTTTGGCATACTGATAAATATCAATGAGATCTTATCAATGAACTTGCGAAATATTACATTCCATTTAGTACAGCCTCGCCGAGGCGAAAAATGTGAACATTTTCGAACTGCTTCTCCTCGGAAATCGTTGGGCCGATTGAAGTCAAATTTCATATGGAGCCTCTACGGGATGGGGGAAACCAAAATTTCCTCATGGGGTCCAGGTCACATGACCAAAATGGCCGCCAAGCAATATTTGGTAAAACCCCTTCAAAAATAGTCTTCTCCAGAACCACTGTGCAGATTTCCACAAAACTTGATAAATAGCATCTGGAACGTAGGCCCATCATAAATTGCTAAAGTGGTGACCCTGGGTTGACCTTGACCTTCTTTGTGCCTAGGTCAAACTTTGACACATATGCTTTTGTGTTGGATTTTATCCTGCAAACGATTCAGAATACAGTACTAAAGTATAAGATATATTTTTGCTCCTTACGATAAGGCGCATTTATTGGGGGAACCGTTTTATGTCCAGGTCACATGACCAAAATGGCCGCCATACCCATATATGGTAACACTCATAAAGCTAGAAGCATCCGGCGGGTCGTGCACTTCAGCTGAAGCACTGGTTCCATCTTAAAAGCAGCTAAAGCTACAATTCCAAATAAAACAGTGACCATTAGACCTAATGCACCTGATTGGATAAACGCACAAATAAAATGTGAAATAAGAAAACGGAAACGCCTATTTAAAAACGCTAGACGTAAAAACACAAGTGTCACCTAGAACAAGTTTAAACAGAAACGAAACGAAGTGACCTTAATGATAAGAGAGGCTAAGAAACAGTACAAAGATAAACTCACTGATGACCTGATAAGTAGCAACACGAACTCCAAACGGTGGCATAGATTAGTTAATCAAATTATTATCCCTCAAAACAATAAACAGCCAATCCAATTTCTTGAAATTGATGATGAAATTGTACAATCTGATCACGAAATAGCAGAATCTTTAAACAAGTACTTTCTCGAGCAGTCAACATTAGATGACAGTCAAGCCTCGCTCCCAGAATCCCACACTCCGAACTATGAATTACTTGAAAATATAGTTATAACAAACGATGATGTGAGGGAAGCAATTAGTTTAGTGAAATCGAACAAGGCCCCTGGTCCAGACCATATAAGCCCCAGGCTGTATAAAGAAGGTGGAGACGTACTTATTCCTCAATTAAGGATGCTATTTAACCTCTCTCTGGCAGTAAGAGAGTTTCCTGTTTCTTGGAAAACATCTAATTTAAGCGCCGTTCACAAAAAGGATAGTCGCTCCAATCCCAGTAATTATAGACCCATTTCATTATTGAATTATGCTGGTAAACTAATGGAACATGTATCTAAATACCTAATTGAACATTCTATCATTACGCCCTTTCAGTCCGGATTCCAGAGCGGTGATTCCACGGTAAACCAGCTTTTATATATTTGAAATGAAATATCTAACGCGCTTGATAACAATAAGGAACTAAGAATAGTATTTCTAGATATCAGTAAGGCCTTTGATCGTGTCTGGCACAAAGGTCTGTTGTACAAGCTTAAGTCAGTAGGTGTCTCTGGTAAACTACTTGATTGGTTCAGTAATTATCTATCGGACAGGTATCAACGTGTATGCATAAGAAACGTCACATCTTCATGGAAAAAGATTACTGCTGGTGTGCCCCAGGGCTCTATCCTGGGACCTCTGCTATTTATTGTTTTTATTAATGATATAGTAAATGATATCAATAGTCTCATAAGGCTTTTTGCAGATGACACTTGTATTTTCGAAATAGTTGACGATCCTGTTGCTTCCGCAGCGACTTTAAACGGCGATTTAAAGAAAATACTTGCCTGGGCAAAACAATGGTTAGTTTTGTTCAATGCCCTCAAAACTGAGGTCCTTCTCATTTCCAAGAAAAGAATAAAATTATATCATCCTCCATTGTTCATGGGAGATACTCAAATAAAGGAGGTCCCAAAGCATAAACATCTTGGGTTAATGATATCTTGCGATTTCTCATGGAATGATCATTTAAAAACTATACAAGAAAAGGCTTGCAAACGATTAGGGGCATTAAGGCGACACAAATTTGCTTTAGATAGGTGTTCCCTGCTTAAGCTGTATACAACGTTTGTTAGGCCATTGTTAGAGTATGGCGACATAATATGGGATAACTGTAGTCTGGAAAATAAACGTAACTTAGAAAATATCCAGCTTCAGGCTGCTCGAATACTCACAGGAGCTACTAAATTATGTAGTACACAAATGTTATATGATGACACTTGTTTAGAACCATTAACGACTCGCCGCGAAAAACATATATTATGTCATCTATATAAAATGGTGAATAATCTTACTCCTCCTTACCTACAAGAATTGATCCCTCCAAGAGTCCAGGAACAAACACGATACACTCTTCGAAATATTACAAACTTTGTGATACCTGCCTCTAGAACGACATACCATTTTAATTCCTTTTTACCATCGACTCTAAGAGAATGGAACTTACTGGATCAAGATGTAAAAGAATCGGCCTCCTTACTTGTATTTAAGTATAAACTCAAGTCTCAACTACGAATTCCACCGATCTATTATAATACCATACAAACATCACGCCTGGGACAAATTCTGCACACACGTTTAAGGCTTGAATGCAGCTCCTTAAATCATCTTCTATACAATAAAAACTTGGTTGCAAGCCCCCTCTGTTCGTGTTGAGCACCAGAAACATCCTGTCATTTTTTGTTATCTTGTGTTCACTATACGTTACTTTTCTGGACTCGGCCTGCCATTGACAGTAAATATACTATTAAATGGGAAAACAGATGAAAATGTAACCGTGAATAATGCCATCTTTAGACGCGTCCAGTTGTATATTTTGGCTACTAAACGGTTTAATTAAAATCAGAGTGCCACTCTGCGACCACTCCTACCCGGCGCACTGACGTTTGGGTGGTGTCGCATCGACGTCGATGCAACACCATGACGTTTTATCGGCGTTAGTGCGGTGTTGCCTGCGCGTTGTGTACCTGCTGGAATTGATCAGAACCAAGCTTGACAGTGCGTTCCACGGTGTTTGGCCTGATGGTTTCATGATCTCATTTAGTCATTAACATCCTTCCTGTTTATGTTCATTATATTTTCATTTCTCTATTCAGAAACATATATAGTATGCGTTTAAATGATGTTCATGTTGTCACACAGACAAATTTTAGTGCTGTGACTTTATTGATACAAGGAAATGAACTCTATAAGCCATAGGCTTCCGCTCAGATCCTTATACATTCCACATCTATGTATTTGTGTTGTTCATTTGCTGAAGTTTGAATAAAATATTGTTTAAACCAATTGTTTGTTTGTTTGATTTGAGGTTTAACGTCCCCATCAACACTGTAAAGGTCATTTTGGAGACTTTGCTTCCAATTTTATGGGATATTTACTAGACGTTCAGATGAAATGACATCTTTTCTTTTTTTTCTCCTATTACTGCTACTCGCTCACATCTGAGCATTACGAGCAGGATTTCCTGGGTAATGCTCAGATGTGAGCGAGTATCTATCTATCTATCTATCTATCTATCTATCTATCTATCTATCTATCTATCTATCTATCTATCTATCTATCTATCTATCTATCTTATCTATCTTCTTATACTGAGTCGGTCATATTTGGCCATTACCTCAGCTGGGTGCGTAGCTAAATTTAGAATTTAGCTTAAAAAAAAAAGTCACTGGATGAGTCCTTAAAACTATTTACAATCTGAATAACAGAGGTATACTAAAACGCATACCTCTGAGTCTCAATCTTACACTGTATGGGCTTTGAACTCCTCTGCAGTCTTAGCATTCACCACAGAAGAGGGACAGAAGAAGGAATTTTTCAGGGCATCACTGTAGGACTGGTACCTGTGATACTGTGAGTTGTTTACTTTTGATGCCCTTGTTCGGGTTGAAACTGTCACAGTGGTCAAGTATTTATCTTTATTAACGGCCACTGTACCTGAATGAATCTTATAGAAGAAGGTTAAAGAGGACTGCTCACGACGGGCCTCTAGGGACGACCATTCTAGCTCGTTAAGCATGTCACCGACGCTGCTTCTATTGCGCCATCGTCGGCAAGTCCATCGAGCAGCTGTCCTCTGCACCTTCTCCACCTGCTGAATCTGAGTTTTAACATAGGGATGCCAAATGGGTAATGCATATTCTAGCTGAGGGCGAACCAATGTTTTATATGTGTAGCAGGTCGACCGTGTGGCTCGGTAGCTCAGTCGGTAGTGTTCGCACGGAATGCGAAAGGCCCTGGGTTCGAGTCCCGGTCGAGTCATGTTCTTTTTCCACCCCTGTGACATTTGGTGGCCAGTGTGGGGGGGGGGGGGGCAGCACCGCGTCTGAGGGCATGAAAGAGTATCAAAATAAGTCTCGCAGCCGGACTGGATAGGACTTAGAGATTCGGGACGAATCTCATCAGAAGAGATTCGGAACGAATCTAATTAAGCATGGGGAAAATGTAGCAGGTCGACCGTGTGGCTCGGTAGCTCAGTCGGTAGTGTTCGCACGGTATGCGAAATGCCCTGGGTTCGAGTCCCGGTCGAGTCATGTTCTTTTTCCACCCCTGTGACATTTTGGTTATCAAGCGGGACTTCTCCCGCTTTCTCGAGGGGATTCGGGGTTCAAGAGATGACAACTCTGTTTGATGATTTCATGTTTTTGGTAATTTTAGAACCTTCTCCCTCTCGACCTCGGCATCTGATAAATATATATATAAACATCCTTAGTATTAAGGAAAACTATATTAATGTGTCCGTCAGGTGGTCGTAAGACCTACCAGGGACAAAGAAAGACTGACAAAGGCTGAGGTAAGAATGTGCGCATGCGGTGTTAATCAGTGAAGTGAAAAGCGCGCGAGACTTACATAAGGACACCGGAAATCGATATACGCTACTCAGGAATGCTTAATGCTTAATGAAAGATGAAATACATGAGTATACAAGTAAAAAATTGCTCCATGTTGGAGCAAAGGAGGAAGCGCTGCGGAAAACAACTTTTTTATACCCGCTTTTTCGAAAAAAAAAATCGGGTATATTGTTTTCGTGTCAGAGTCGAGTGTCTATCAGTCCGGGGGTCTGTATGTATGTAAGTATGTGTGTGTGTGTATACATACGCCCGTCGAGTTTCTATGGAATGGATCTCCTCTGAAACCGGTTAAGATACATTTTTCAAACTTTGCCTGTGGATAATACATGGAAAGCAGATGGCACTGGGCTACTTTTGGCGTGACCTTGACCTCAACATGGCCCCATGGTCAAAGGTCAAAAAGTATTATTTTGCAATATCTTCTAAACTATTGGAGTTTCACTTCTGGAACTTTGGTTATTGGATGACCCTTGGAATATAGAATAAATTGGGCTCCTTTTGGTGTGACCTTGACCTCAACATGACCCCAAGGTCAAAGGTAAAAAAGTATGATTTTGTCATATCTT
This sequence comes from Lucinisca nassula, assembly GCA_963580285.1. Lineage (NCBI taxonomy): Eukaryota > Metazoa > Mollusca > Bivalvia > Lucinida > Lucinidae > Lucinisca > Lucinisca nassula. Next base: position 47,083 of record CAUZLF010000091.1, on the reverse strand, counting down.
CTAAACTATTGGAGTTACACTTCTGACACTTTGGTTATTGGATGGCCCTTTGAATATAGAATAAATTGGGATACTTTTGGTGTGACCTCGACCTCAACATGACCCCAAGGTCAAAAGTCAAAAAGTATGACTTTGCCATATCTTCTAAACTATTGGTGTTACACTTCTGAAACTTGGATATTAGATGGCCGTTGGAATATAGGATAAATTGGGATAATTTTGGTGGACCTCAACATGAACCCAAGGTCAAAGGTAAAAAAGTATGACTTTGCCATATCTTCTAAACTATAAGAGTTACACTCCTGAAACTTTGCTTATCAGTTAGAATGTTCTTTGCAACTTTTTTAGCTTATATGTAGTTTTGGCTAGCTAATACATAGTCATTAGTGTTTTTCATAGAAAAAGCGGGTATTTGCGATGGTATATCATCGACTGCGTGATCTAGTTTACCTTTAATTTCATTAAAAGATTTCATAATTGTGCATGTATTTAAAGGGTTGGACCTAATACATGAGAATGAGCCTTTTCTTACCGATTCATTATAGGAAAGGTTTTCTAAGGCCATTCCCAATTGCGGGCAGTACAAATCATAAACAGAGAAGGTGGAACAAGAGTATGAAATATCGCGAGCAGGTCATAAAGAGCAAATAAGCAACAGAATACTTTAGGAATTTTGAATGACTTCAGAATTATGGCTTTGAGATCTATCTGTCACCAGTCAATGACACATTACATGATTGTTCGTTATTATCCCCTCGCAACAAAGTTGCGATCGATACCATACGTCCGTGTGTGGGTGTTTGTGTGTGTCCGTGTGTCCGGAAACTTGTGAACAGGATTAAAGACAATGCCATCATCGGAGAAGCATCATGCCTTCCATAAATGTTACCCATGGAGAGAGAATAAATCCTATTGATTTTCAAGGTCAAGGGTCAAATGCCAAGTTAACAATGGACTTGACATTGAAAACATTGTGAATAAGATAAAAGACAAAGCTATCATCATTTGAGTATCAAACATTCCACAAATGTTTCCCGTGGAGCGATGATGAACACTTCAGATTTTCGAGGTCAAGGGTCAAATGTCAATGTCACCATGCACCGTGTGAAAAACACTGAAGTGTCCTATGCACTCTGAGGTGAGTGACTCTATATTTGCCTTCTGGGATGACCTTAGGAAATGCTGATTCTTCTCCATCGGTAAAGTCACATACCAGAATAAGCATTCGGAATTATTACCATTCAAAGATCAGGACCTGTGAAGTTAGTCCCTTGCTCTCACGAAAGAGGCAAAATTAGCTTCAGTATTATCAGCACCTTCAACTGTGGAAATGATCGAATCGGAAAGAGCATTCCACTCTCTAATGGTCCGACGAAAGAAAGATTCTTTGTACATACGGGACAATTGGGATCATCATACCTCATGTCAAATCAAGGGACTTTACCTGTACTGGCATTTTTCAGCTCCGAAAATCCCGAAAAAAAATTAAAACAACCGCAAAATGACCCACTTTGTTTTTATTTGATTTTCTCAAATTTAACACTGGATGAAAGAAAAATTATTTTTCTACTTAAATTTTCAGTCCCATTTTTCATTGCATAATGAATGTTTTAAATACTGTAGTTTTAAATCAATATGAGAATATCAATTCCCCAGCAGGCACACGTCGCAAGGGCAACGTCAACTCAACGTCGGTGCAATGTCACGACGTTGCACCGACGTAGATGTGACGTTGCATTAAAGTCATGACGTTGCACCGACGTTGATGTGACGTCACAATTACGTCATGTGCCTGATGGGAAGTAACCAACAAGGTCGGATATCACTGTTAATTCCACCCCTCCCAGACTTACACAAAAACACTTATGGGTCGATTGTTTGCCAATCGACCAAAGTTACTAAGCACAACACTTTCAACGTTGCGCTACGTGACTCTCACTCTTTACCAAAGAACACCTATTCAAATACATTGAAAATTCTACCGTAAAAAAAACTGAAAATTTTCAGATAGAAGAAAATCTGATATTTATCATATTTCTGTTCAAAATATAGATTGTGATTACTCGTTAGAATCGCCTCGGCGAGGCGGTTCTAACGGGCATTTACAAGCTAATTTTAATCAGAAATAAGAAAAAATAATGGGTGTCACCGTTAACTGCAGTTTAACTATATAAAAGTGGGGTTTAAGGGGGTCAAAATTATATAGGCGTGTTTTTTAGGAAATCCAGGTAGGGATCATTTCCAAAAAAAAAAAAAAAACGCCCCCAATGATCGGGGCTTGAAGAAATAGATGGGCGGCCAGATGCTTCCACGCAGAGCTGAAACCGACCCGCACACGATTACTGGGAAATCGCTAAGAGGATATACGCCTGCCCAGGCAAAGCGGTGCGAGTCGGCCCTTCCATGCTTATAAACCCTATTGGTTTAATTGGGCGGCAGGGCTTGCGTTGTCTTTTCATCTCAATGTCGGGCGGCCCCCGTCCATCGGGGCTTGAAGAAATAGATTGGCTGCATGATGCTACCACGCAGAGCTGAAATCCGAACCCCTACGAGGACTGGTAAACCACTTAGAGGAACTAAGCCTGCCCATGTAAAGCAGTGGAAGTCGGACAGTCCATGTTTATAAACCCTATTGGTTTCATTGGTCGACATGGCTTGAGATGTTATTTCATCTCAGTGTCGGGTACATATCCCACAAAATTGGAAGCAGCGTCTCCAAAATGACCTTTACAGTGTTGACGGGGACGTTAAACCTCAAATAAAAAAAAAAAAAAAAAAAAAAAAAAAACGCGTTATTTACATCTTAGAGAATTATCTGTAGAATCTGGACTGCAATCATGTGTTGGGTTTTGCAAACAGTGTAGACCCATATCAGAACGCGGTGTCTGTTCAGGGTCTACACTGTTTGCTCAGGGTAAAGGGTTAAACGAAACAGTTCAAGTTCCCATTCAGGGCCATTTTTTTCAATATACACTAAGAGATTCTCGACCTATCAGTGCTGTCAGTGCTTTGATTTATTTACCCTTCAACCCTTCCACCCCTGAGTTATCGGCGTGGGCTCTACCATCACTGACTTTGGGCACGTCCATTCTACTTTATATAGTATCTAACTTAAAACAGTCATCAGGATAACAAGTTATATTCCCCTATAAGGTGGCTCATTATGCGCCATCTCATCAGGAACAACATGTTTGCATTAGTATCTGTGCCGGGCTTCAGGGTTGAAAGGGTTAGTCTTTGCTGCAGTAACAGGCTTAAATATTGCGCAATAAACAATCATTGGAATCGAAAGGGATACGTTTAAACCGTAGATTGTACCATTCTGTGTAGAAGCACTGTCATCTATTTTAAACACACATAGACTTCTGTCATCCATTTCAAACAATGAATTTTAATTTTGGGATAATTCAACAATGAAATATCAGGAGTATATTCAGGACTGTGCTGACTGAAAATAAAACAATAATCAAAACCGAATACCCTTTCGATGATTAAAACAAAAAACATAGTTCGTTATTAAAAATCCAGAATGTATCAGAAATAGAATTCGAATGGCAAAAATTCAGATTTTAAATATATAATTGAATGTAGTAGCAAATTAAAATTGTTAAAAAAGTGTTTTAATTTTATCAATAACGCGAACTCCTGTAACTGACAATTCGCTTACATCATTGAAAAGTCAAGTTTCATGATTACATAGTCCGTGTCTCAAACTCAGTACAAATGGCGCTGCGTTGGTACGCAGCGCAATGACTAGAAAGTCCTAAGCGCAAGCGCTTCTCCAGTTTCCATAATTTCACTCTGTGACATATGCATCATTCTTTGTCTGCCTAGGTGCAAAAGCCAAGTTTCGTCTAAGAAATCCTAAAGTCCTAGTAGCAGTAATAGGAGAAAACTAGAAATGTGTCCAAAGCACACAGATGCCCCCGCTTAGCACATTAATCTTTAAGTGGTGAAAATACCAATCTGTGCGAGTTTCGGCGTTCCACCAATAGTGACCTTGACGTTAAAAGTCGAAATCGCTCGAGATATTGTCATAAGGAACATTTGTGTGAAGTTATTTTGAAATCGGTGAAGAAATGTAAGCGCTAGAGGGGTGACAAAGTTTTTTAAAAAATAGCCACAGTGACCTTGACCTTGAAAGTGGACGTCACTAGAGATATTGTCATAAGGAACATTTGTGTGAAGTTATATTGAAATTAGTCAAGAAATGTAAGCGCTAGAGCGAAGACAAAGTTTTTCTAAAAATAGCCACAGTGACCTTGAACTTGAAAGTCAAAATAGCTTGAGATATTGTCATAAGGAACATTTGTATGAAGTTATATTGAAATTGGTGAAGAAATGTAGGCGCTAGAGCAATGACAAAGTTTTTCTAAAAATAGCCACTGTGACCTTGACCTTGAGGTGATGACCTTGAAAGTCGAACTCGCTCAAGATATTGTCATAAGGAACATTTGTGTGAACTTATATTGAAATCAGTGAAGAAATGTAGGCGCTAAAGCAATGACAAAGTTTTTCTAAAAATAACCTCTGTGACCTTGACCTTGAGGCCATGACCTTAAAAGTCGAACCTGCACGAGATATTTTATAAGGAACATTTGTGTGAAGTTTATTGAAATTGGTGGTACAAATACCTTAACCAAAGTCTTAAACATTAAAAATTTTCTAATTCTATGACCTTGACCTTGAGGTCATGGGTATGGGTGGGGGTATTGCTGAATAAACCATTGGACCTATATGTATCATCATAGTAAATATAAACCAAATCCATTGTATGGTTATGAAAATATGAGCTCAAGTTCTACCTGGTACAAATACCTTAACCTGGGTCTTAAATATTAAAAATTTCAAGTCCATGACCTTGACCTTGAGGTCATGGGTATGGGTGGGGGTATTGCTGAATAAAACTTCAGTCCTATATCTATCATCATACCGAATATGAACCAAATTCATTACACGGTTTGGAAAATATGAGCTCAAGTTCTACCTGGTACAAATACCTTAACCTGGGTCTTAAACGTTAAAAATTTCAAAGTCCACGACCTTGACCTTGAGGTCTAGGGTATGGGTGGGGGTATTGCTGAATAAAACTTTGGACCTATATCTATCATCATACTAAATACAAACCAAATCTATTGTATGGTTTGGAAAATATGAGCTCAAGTTCTACCTTGTACAAAAACATTAACCTGAGTCTAACAGGATTACGTACGTACGTACACACTTTCGTACGTTCGAAACCGTACGCACGTACGCACGTACCCACGGACGCACGTACGGAAAATCGAAAAACTATATGCCCCCGGCATCATACGATGCGGGGGCATAAAAAGAAGAAAAGATGTCATTTCATCTCAACGTCTGGTAAATGTCCCAATGAAATCAATAGGGTTTATAAGCATGGACGGTCCGACTCGGAACCGCTTTGCCTGGGCAGGCAAAGAGATCCTCTAAGCAGTTTACCAGTACTTGTGTGCGAGGCGGACATAACTCTGCGTGGAAGCATCGTACAGCCCATCTATTTCTTCAAGCCCCGATGGGCGGGGCTGTTTATTTTTTTTTTATTTGAAAAGGTGTTGTTTTTTTTTTTGTTTTTTTTTAGTTGTTCTATAAATAACGGCATAACTAATGCTGTGGCGCGGGAAACTGCGATCCTTACCTGGATTTTTGACTAACAATGACTAAATGAAATGTTCACTGATGGCGTTGGTATCGTCTGTCCGGGACATGGAAGTTCTTGTAGTAATCTCTTTCATTTAAATGACTTTTTTTTTGTAAATCTGATTTTGATGATGTGTCTTGCATTTGGATTGATTTTGGGGTTTAACGGCCCCGTCAACAATATTTGGGTGATTTAATTAATAAGCGTATTGATTTAATTAAGAATTATTAAATGAGTTCATTTTAACCGGTTTAAAACTTCATCACGTGAACACGTCAGTAAAATCATCCCCTAATCTCCATTTTATATAGACAAAAATGGATTTAACGGCGGGGGGGGGGGGGGGGGGGGGGGGGGGGGTCAATATTTTTCTTATTTCTGCTCCAAGAAATAAGTTGTGGGTACTCGTTAGAACGCGGTTCTAACGAGCACCAACGACCTATGGTTGCAGTAAAAATAAGAAAAATACCACGCATTTTCATCACAAAAGTAAATAGCCATTTCGGAGATATCGATAATGCACTATGTCGCACGGACGTGTTATCGTAAACCCCACTGTATTTAGAGAAAACTGGGTTTACGGGGATATTCAATATTTTTATTATTTCTGCTCCAAGATACATGTAGTGGGTACTCTAACGCGGTTCTAACGAGCACCCACGACCTCTGATAGCAGTAAAAATAAGAAAAATATCACGCTTTTTCATCAGAAAAGTAGCCATTTTGGAGATGTGAAAAATGCTCTATGTCGTACGGGTGTGTTAGCGTATTCTGAGATTAAATATTAATACAATAAATAAATCATCACGAAAATACGCCTATATAATTTTGACCCACTTGAACTCCACTTTTATACAGTAGAACCGATGTTTACATGATTATACCTTATTTTTCCTATTTCTGCCCTAAAATATAGATTGTGGGTACTCGTTAGAACCGCCTCGATGAGACGGTTCGGTTCTAATGTGTACCCTAAATCTATATTTTTATGTTGAAAAGACTATCGGTCTCTTCCTTCCTTTACATCTCTCTCTCTCTCTCTCTCTCTCTCTCTCTCTCTCTCTCTCTCTGCGACTGTCTTTCTGTCTCTCACGGCCTTTTGATTGCAGATCGAAAGAAATACCTTCGCAAACAAACTGCGTACAGGTAGATTATAACCCGATGGACATCATTACTTAATTGAATTAATAATTGAAAAAAAGAGAGACCTTCAAAGAAACACAAATTAAAGGTACATACCGCTCTCCTTGGTCTTCAAAACATAAATGAGCAATTTTAATAAAAATTGAAACTGCCTTTAAAAGCATGTTTTCCATTGAGTCCTTACATTCGTTCATTTCACAATGGCGAAAACAGACATATGTTCAATTTGTTCTGATAAATGTGTTACGGATTGTATATTTTGTGAGGTTAGTCTCTCTCTCTCTCTCTCTCTCTCTCTCTCTCTCTCTCTCTCTCTCTCTCTCTCTCTCTCTCTCACACACACACACACACACACACACACACAGAAAAAAAAAAAATCTGATATTTTCCAAGTTTCTTCTCGGCGAGTTAGTTCTAACGAGTTCCCACAATCTATTTTTTGGAACAGAAATAAATAAAAATAATGTATACACCTAAACCTCATTTTTTACCATTTAAAAGCTGATTTTATGGTTTCAAAATTATAAAGGCGTGTTTCGCGATGTAAGCGCTCTTTAGAATTCACTAATTAAGGCGGTTCTAACGAGTACCCTTGTTACAACGCATAATGTAATAATGTAATAATTACTACATTATGAAATTTTTACTACATTATGCGTTGGCATAGTCGACGCGAAATGAAATAAAATGTCGTTTTTACTACATTATGCGTCGATACTAAGAGGTTTGAGCAAAATGAAAGAATTATTACATTTTGCGGCGATGGGTGGCATACTTAATTTTACTTCATTATGCGTCAACAGTTTGTTTGTTTGATTTGAGGTTTAACGTTCCCGTCAAGACTATTTAGGTCATTTTGGAGACATTGCTTCAAATTTTATGGGACTTTTACCCGATATTGAGATGAAATGACATCTCAATCGCTGCCGTCCAATTAAAAGCAATAGGGTTTATATGCATGGATGGGCCGACTCGCAGCAGTTTTCCTGGACAGGCTTAGACCTTCTAAGCAGATTACGAGGACTCATGTACGGGCGGTATCAGCTCTGCGTGGAAGCATCGTGCAGCCCATCTATTTATACCCCCGGCATACGAAGTATGCAAGGGGGTATATAGTTTTTGTCCATTCTGTCTGTCTGTCTGTCTGTCTGTCTGCCTGCCTGTCTGTCTTTTGTTTGATTTGTTTGATTTGAGGTTTAACGTCCCCGTCAATAGCGCAAGGCGTACGATTTTAATTCTACTGGCTTAATCAAATACAATGAAATTCCACTATTAAGACCACCTAAAATTAATACAAATTTTGTTTTTAAAGCATATTTGGAAGGTTAAAGCTACATTTTCTTTGTGATTTTGACCTTCAGTGTGCTTTTGTGGAAGACCGTCTTTTGGACTGTTCAACTGTGGTCTTAAAGACCACTTTTGAACCGTCTCAAATGTGGTCTAAATTGTAGGAATTTAACTGTATTGCTTCCTAAGTCTTTTCGAAGACAGCTATGTTCTACCATCATTACTTCATTATGCGTCGATATGGTGCATATCAACGCGAAATGAAATAATTTTTTTACTACATTTCGCGTCGACTATGCCAACGCATAATGTAGTAAAAAAAATCAAAATGTAGTAATTATTACATTATTACATTATGCGTTGTAACATACCCTTAACTTCGCGAATTGTATATTTCGAGAAGTTAGTCTCTCTCTCTCTGGCCCGTCCTCGTATTTCAGTCGTTTCATATATAGTTGCGTATGTTTAATTCTCTCTCCCCCCCTCTCTCTCTCTCTCTCTCTCTCTCTCTCTCTCTCTGACAATACTATCCGTGCCGCCCCCGGCCATCGGGACTTGGAAAAATAGACTGGGCTGCATGATGCTTCCACGCAGAACTGACACCATTATAAACGACTCACTGAGGCTGTTTTAAGGAGTCGCACAACATCTCGGATAAGAAGAAAAAAATGTATACATATCTATGTCTGTCTGTCTGTCTGTCTCTCAATATTTGACATGTAAACCCCAAACAATCTCTCTCTCTCTCTCTCTCTCTCTCTCTCTCTCTCTCTCTCTCTCTCTCTGACTATACTATATGTCTCGCCCCCGCCCATTGGGGCTTGCAAAAAAAGGATGAGCGAAATAAGATTTTCAGCAGATATAAGAAAAAAATCACAATTTTTCAAAGTGATTTCTTATATAAAATTAGAATTATATTGCATAAGCGGCGGTTAAAGTAAGATAGTCATCTATGCGAGGTAAAGGTAAAAGAGGGCATGGTGGAATTTGCCTTTTTGTTAAGAATAAAATTTTTGAAGGTGTTGAAATTTTAGAAAAATTGTCAGAAGGTTTGCTATGGGTAAAATTGAAAAAGGATTTTTTTCCAAATGCAGTCTGACTTATTCGCCTGCTTTTGCTACATACCACCGAAGGACTCAGTTTATTTTAAAAATGTTGAAATTGATATATTTGACCTTCTAGAGAGAGGCATACGTCACTATTCGGACTGGTAAAGTGTCAGTAATAGGTGACATGAATTCTAGATCTGGCTTGCTGTCTGACGAGCCTATAAACTGTGAAGGTATTGATAGATTTATAGACTCCTTAAATGGTGCTGAACTGTATGAAGCTCAGAGTAATGATGTTGGCAGGAGGTTTTCTTGTGACACTAAGACTGATTCCTCAGGTTTAAGTATTTGTAAGGAAGCTGGCTTACGAATAGTTAATGGTCGACTTGGCCTTGATGAAGGGCGGGGGACCGGCCCCGATAGCTCAGTTGGTAGAGTGTCCGCTCCGGGGAACGGGAGGTCTCGGGTTCGATCCCAGGCCGCGACATACCAAAGTCGTTAAAAATGGTACTAGCTGCTCCTCGCTTGGCACTCAGATTTACGGGGTAGAGCTAGGACTGGTCGATCCAGTGTCAGGATAATGTGACTGGGTGTGGTATCATGTAATGTGTCTGGGACATGATACTTCAGTGAGGCAGCACTATAAACGTGAGCATTGAGCTCCCTGTCGCAACCAGACACCGTCGTGATATGACTGAAAAATTGTTGAAAGCGACGTTAAACCCGAATTCACACACACACATGAAGGGCGGGGAAGCTTCACTTTTCAGAGTGCCTTGGGAAAAAGTGTCATAGACTATATCTTACTCCCACCAGAAATGTTTTGTGATGTTATGCGGCAATTTATTGTACATGAATTATCCACATTTTCTGATCACGCGGCTATACAAATTACCTTAAAAGCCGGTAAACCTGCTCCGGCCGAAAAGGAAAATTGTACAATTCACAAGTTAACATGGGATCAAAGTAAATTAGATAGTTTTAAAAATGTACTTTCTGATAATTTAATTGACTTAGATTTGTTGGTTGACAGGGTCGTAAATGATGACTTAAATTTGGACGATGGGGTTGAAAATTTGTGCACTATACTGCACAATAGCGCTTACCAGGTTTTTGATCAAAAGATAACGGTAAAAAGTGGCCAGTCTAGGTCACCGCGTAAATACACAAGTCCATGGTTCAATAATGACTGTGAAATCGCTCGATCGGAACTTAAGCGAGCCAACAAAGCCTTTCGTAAAAATAAAACACAGACTTTACATGAAGTGTTGATACAAAAGCGTAAATCGTATAGTAAAATTAAACGTCGTGCTCAGGCTGTTTACAAACAAAATGAGCGACAGCGATTACACAATTTAGCCTCTTCAAATCCTAAGGCATTCTGGCATGAAATCCGTCGAATGAGAGAAAACAAATCGAAGCAATGCAAGTATGCAGGCCTTTTACGAGCATTTCAAAGAAATTTACGCAGAAAGCAGCCATTATAGCTTAGACCAAGTGGATGAATTTATTGAAAATACTTTTTCGCAAAACGAGGGCAGTGCGAGCAGCGAGCAGGATTTCCCAATCAGAATCTTTAGATTTACCGATTTCTCGTGATGAAGTAAAAAAAGCTTTTTCAAAACTTAAAATAAATAAGAGCCCGGGGTTGGACTTACTACCACCGGAGTAGTTCATTTACTCGGCTGATTTGCTTTGTGACCCAATTTGTACATTATTTAATTATATATTTTCAAGTAATAACCAGTGCTTCAGCTGAAGTGCACGACCCGCCGAATGCTTTTAGCTTTATGGGTGTTACCATATATGGGTATGGCGGCCATTTTGGTCATGTGACCTGGACCTAAAACGGTTCCCCCAATAAATGCACCTTATCGTAAGGAGCAAACATATATCTTATACTTTAGTACTGTATTCTGAATCATTTGCAGGATAAAATGCATTCTCACTTTTCCAATACAAAAGCATATGTGTCAAAGGTTGACCTAGGCACAAAGAAGGTCAAGGTCAACCCAGGGTCACCATTTTAGCAATATATGATGGGCCTACGTCCCAGATGCTATTTATCAAGTGTCGTTGAAATCCGCCCAGTGGTTATTGAGAAGACTATTTTTGAAGGGGTTTTACCATATATGGCTTGGCGGCCATTTTGGTCATGTGACCTGGACCCCATGAGCAAATTTTGGTTTCCCCCATCCCATAGAGGCTCCATATGAAATTTGACTTCAATCGGCCCAACGGTTTCCGAGGAGAAGCAGTTCGAAAATTTTCACATTTTTCGCCTCGGCGAGGCTATACTAAATGGAATGTAATATTTCGCAAGTTCATTGGTTAGATCTCATTGATATCTATCAGTATGCCAAAAATTGTGTAAATATTCCAAGCGGTTAAGTCACTATCACCAATTTTCACAAACGGGTTACGGACTTTGAGAAAAAATTTCGACGAAAATGTATTGTCTGTAAAAGATAAATTAAAGCTTTTTGACTCATTAGTGCAACCAATTTTAATGTACGGATGTGAGATATGGGGCTTTCATAAGGCAGATGATATAGAAAAGATACATATTAAATTTTAAAAAGGCGTCCTAGGCGTACGACGACAAACAAGTAACATAGCTGTTTACGGAGAATTTGGAAGAGTCCCATTATATATTTTAAGAAAAATTCGAATTTTAAAATATTGGTATAAGATTTTATCATCACAAGGGTCTCTAATTTTCGACGTCTATATTCAACAATACAATGATTTGAGGCACAATATAAATGAAAATAATTGGGCCTTTCAAGTTAAAACACTTTTAAATGAACTTGGGTTTACGTACTTATGGAACAACCAAAGCGTTACAAAATTACAGCTAGAAATGGTTATTCAAAGCTTGTATAACCAGTATTATCAAAGTTGGTATGCAGACGTAAATTCCTGTAACAAATTAGAAACGTTTCAATGCCTAAATAAAGTGCGAAAAATACTTATCCTGTATTGACGTTGATAAACACCGAATTGCACTTAGCAGATTTAGATGCTCAGCACATAAATTATTAATTGAAGAGGGGAGATATAGAAACATGAATTGAAATCTTCGTATCTGCCAGTTTTGTAACTTAAATATGATTGAAAATGAATTTCATTTCCTTCTAGTCTGCCCTGCATAGAGGGATTTGAGAAACCTGATTTTGCCGAGATATTATTGTAGATGGCCATCGGTAAGTAAGTTTAGAAAATTATTAAACGATGCTCAGTCTGGAACACTCAAAAAGTAGGAAAGTTTCTATTTCTAGCTAACGAAAAGCGCAGTAGCATTACTATATAGCCATGCCAGGCACATGTGCATATATTTGTTTTCTGTTTTCAGAATTATGTGTTACTTCGTGTTTTATGTAACTATTTCATATATATTTGTTATGCTTTTCTCAAGCCGCCATTACCTTGTACTTTAGGACGAGAAACACTGTTTGTTTGTGTCCAATAAAGTATTTTGACTTGACTTGACTTGACATTAATGACAACAGCTTTATTACATGTAATACAATTTTGATCACACGTGCCGTATGCAATAATCCGTTATTACAGGTAAAAAACTTATACACGAATGCTTACCGGAAAGAAACCATACGCGTGCCTAGGAAAAGTGTGGATATAAAATTGAATTCTTCTTTTCTATGTCACAGGCCCCAAAAACAGACAATTTTGGGCGAAAAAATGGCTTGTCTGCACTCTTATCTCGTTAACGAATTGATTAATTTTATTGTCGCGCCTGCTGCATGGCGAGATATAGGCGTCACATTTTCCATCAGTTCGTCAAGGCGTCAACATTTGCGACCACCCTAGCGTTCACCCAACCGTTCAAGTTTATTTCTCAATAACTATAAGAGCTTCATTAATGACACTTGGCACAAACTTGTATCTGGGGATAGCAACTTAAATGCAAGCATCCATATTTGACTTTGACCTACATTTTATGGGTCACTGACTTTGTAAAATATTGCGACAAATATTGTTCACCCTAAGGTACACGTTTATTTCTCAAGAACTATAAGAGCTTTATTAATGATACTTGGTACAAACTTGTATCTGGGGATGGCAACTTAAGTGCAAGCATCCTTTTTTGACCTTGACCTACATTTTATTGTTCACTGACTTTGTAAAATATTGTGACCACCCTAGCGTTCACCCTAATGGTCAAGTTTATTTCTCCAGAACTATAAGAGCTTCATTAATGATATTTGGTACAAACTTGAATCTGGGGATAGCAACTTAGATGCAAGCATCCATATGTGACCTTGACCTAAATTTCATGGTTCACTGACTTTGTAAAATATTACGACAACCCTAGTATTCACCCTCATGGTCAAGTTTATTTCTCAAGAATTATTACAGCTTAATTAATGATACTTAGTACAAGCTTGCATTTAAGAATGGCAACTTTTATGCTAGCATCTATGTTCGACCTTGGCCTAGATGTCATGGTTCGCTGACTTTGCGCCCCCACAGGCGCGACATAGCCTTCGGTGGAATTCTTGTTCAAACTTGATATGCAAAATATTTTTGTATCGTACAGGCTAAATTGTGTTGTATGCAGTTTTAAGGACATGTGCATGATTTCGGGATTATTTGTTTATATTTCTCCACTAAAATAGGTTGTTGATACTCTCTGGATCAACTCGATTAAGCAATTCTAAAATGCACCCTCAAATGTGTTGGAATTCTAACAACAATGATTAACATGCCAGTTCATCTCAATGGCAGGGAAAAAGTCGCACAAAATCAGAAGCATTGTTTCCAAAGTGACCTTAATAGAATTGACTGGGATGCAAAATCTAAACTCAAACAAAACTGTTCAAGCTCAGCCACTGCAGATAAGGGTGTAAGAAAGTGTTCTGAAATTATCAACTTATAAGCCTATACAGAACAAAGGTTTACAGACCTGATAGACTTGACTTAAAAAGTGTTGAGAACCAGGTCTATCATAATTTGATTTGATATCTCAACTGTGAAAAACAACAAAGATTTGGCAGTTAATGCACATTTATTTATTTTCACAACAGCATATACAAACAAACAAAAATATCACATCTAGTGAGAATGTGTCTTCAGAGGTGTCTATAACAAGCATGTATACTGTACTGATCATTAGTATTGGGACAGACATGCTCGGCAAACAGTGTGGACCCAGATCAGACTGCTCCTTCAGTTTGATCATGGTCTACTCTGTTTGCCATTTGAGCTGCACTTCTTTGACTCCTTGTTGAATTCAAACTGTTTGCCATTCGAGCGGCACTTCTTTGACTCCTTGCTGGATTGTTAAACATTTTTTTTTTTAATTTTAGGAGAATTACAGCAAGTCCTCAAGGTGTCCTAATTCTTAGAATTTTTATGGTAAACTCTGACTTTCTTTGTCCACGTCAGATCAACAAGCCTGTGTAATGGACACCCCTCTAAACCCTACCTCGTAAAGAAAACCAGGGTTCTGTAAATTAGAGTTTAATTTGTTCTCCTTCTTTTTGCTCAAAAACATAGATTGTGGGTACTCATTAGAACTAAATTGATGAGGCAGTACTACAGAGCACCCACAACATATGTTTTTACTATAGAGACCAGAAAAATACAAAATGAAATTCATTGGAGTAAGATATAAAATGAAGTTTTAGAACATGGATATATATTATTGTATTGTGATGAAGCTGCTTTGTATCAAGGCTGTTCATAAAGCACATTGCTAAGGCTGATCATATAGCAATATGCAATAAAATCTATTTCATTATTAAGCAACTCTGAAAGAAAACCTGGTACCATAATAATCCTAAGTATTGGTACAGATAGGTGCAGACCCAGATCAGACTGCTCCTGAAGCAGTCTGATCAGTGTCTACACTATTTGCCATTCTATCTGTTCCTTTTGGACCCCCCTGCTGGATCATGAAACAAATTTGTAAAAATTTTAGGAGAATATTACAGCAATTCCTGGCTGTGTTTGAATTTTTAGGATTTTTACAGTAATGGCAAAAAAAACAAAAAAACTCTAATCAGCCATTTTAGCTCACTCAGTCTGTTCAAAGCTTTCGATGGCTACAGAAGTTTCTGTATCTTATAGGCTTCTATTATTAAAGAAGTGTTTAGATGTGGTGTTGACCTGATGCGGACAAAGAAAGTCAGAATTTACCCTAAAAGCTGAGAAAGGCCAATCCACTAACTGGAAAGAAGGACCTGAAGTCTGATTTTTTTATTCCCGCTTTTTCGAAGAAAAATTGGGTATATTGTTTTCGTACCACAGTTCACTCCAGCGTCAATCCGTCTGTCCGTCCGTCCGTCCGTCTGTCTGTCCGCACCAACGAAACGACATTTAGGGGGCAAAAAATTTGGACAGTTTGACACTTATGTATATATCCGTGATTCCAAATGGACTTTATTCCGTAATTTTGGTACTTAAGTGGCAGAAATTCGCTCTTAGGTGGCTTGCCGCTTAAGAGTGTGTGTGTGTGTGTGTGTGTGTGTGTGTGTGTGTGTGTGTGTGTGTGTGTGTGTGTGTGTGTGTGTGAATTCAGGTTTAACGTCGCTTTCAACAATTTTTCAGTCATATCACGACGGTGTCTGTTTGCGACAGGGAGCTCAATGCTCACGTTTATAGTGCTGCCTCACTGAAGTATCATGTCCCAAACACATTACATGATACCACACCCAGTCACATTATCCTGACACTGGATCGACCAGTCCTAGCTCTACCCCGTAAATCTGAGTGCCAAGCGAGGAGCAGCTAGTACCATTTTTAACGACTTTGGTATGTCGCGGCCCCGCCGCTTAAGAGAATTTGCCGCTTAAGTAGTCAATATGCCGACGCCTAGCCACTTAAGTATCCATTCGTAGAGACGTCCGTCCGTCTGTCGGTCACGTTTCTTGTGATTGGATCTCCTCTGCAACCACTGAAGTTACACTTTTGAAACTTTGCATGTGGATAGTACATGGAACGTAGATGGCAGTGGGCAACTCTTTTGTGTCCTTGACCTCAAGATGACCCTAAGGTCAAAGGTCAAAAATTATGATTTGCCATATCTGCTAAACTATTAGAGTTACACTTCTGAAACTTTGCTTATTGGATGGCCCTTGGAATATTGAATAAGTTGGGCTACTTTTGGTGTGACCTCGACCCCAAGGTCAAAGGTTAAAAAGTATGACTTTGCTATTGGAGTTACACTTCTGAAATTTGGTTATTGGATGGCTGTTGGAATATAGAATAAATTGGGATACTTTAGGTGGACCTCAACATAACCCCAAGGTCAAAGGTCAAAAAGTATGACTTTGCCATATCTTCTAAACTATTGGAGTTTAGACTTCTGAAACTTGGTTATTGGATGGCTGTTGGAATACAGAATAAATTGGGATTCTTTAGGTGGACCTCAACATAACCCCAAGGTCAGAGGTCAAAAAGTATGACTTTGCCATATCTTCTAAACTATAAAGAGTTCCACTTCTGAAACTTTGCTTATCAGTTAGAATGTTCTTTGCAACTTTTTTTAATTTACATGTAGTTTTGGCTAGCTTATACATAGTCATTAGTGTTATTAATAGAAAAAGCGGGTATCGATGCGCATCGGGTTTAAGTATTTGGATGGCACATTGAAATTAGATGGGGCAACAGGGACTTGTGTTTTAGATTCGTTTCTGACATAATCAGAGTTATTTGTCTCTAAAGTAGTTTCGGGATCGTTTGTTTCCCAAGAATTCACAGATCCCCACCGTACCTAGCAATCACTAACAGTGGTTGGGATACCGGTACCCGGTGCTTTAGTCTCGGTATTTATGACAATAGTCTTATCAGGTACTTTAGGAGCGACACTGCTTGTAGAAGGTTGTTGCATTACCGCTGGACCCATTTGTGACAGTCTATCCATGGCCTCGTCGTATGGATTTCTATCGGGACTTTTAGCACTTGGCGGTTCTGTAACTGATTGTCCAGCTAGTGCTTTTTTGTCACGTCCTCGGCTTCTATGACACCCTCATTTGCGTCCATTTTCATCGAGGTGTCACGACCTTCCTCGTCCGTATCGCTACTCGCTCCAAGAATGCGGCCTAGAGATGCCTTGGTTGATTCTGAACGGCCACGGTATACAACCGGTGGTCGTTGAGATTCCGCAGGAATTTTCAGGGATCGAGTTAACAGTTTTATCCTGTTGAATTTGGGCAGAAGTATTATGTCTTGAACCGCGGAGAACACTGAACCAGTCTGGGAATTTGTCCTCGATTACCCGGCCGTTTACCAGGAAAACCTATGGAAACTCGAGATGGGGAGTTGGCCTCTTTTTCTCGCTTATAACGGGGCCATAGTTGTGACCTGGCTGTAACTATCTCTTTTGGGTAGTCTCTACTGATGCCAAACTTTGTAGTCCTCAGTTTGTAGCTATTATTAATGATAATCTCGATATCACCGTAGTTCCTAAAGCAGGCAATTATAGGCCTAGGGCCTTGTTCGTTGAGAGTGTGTCTCTGCCGTTGTCTGCGCCTACGAAGCTGCCCTAGTCTATGAACCCTTTGTATATACATTGAGGAACTGTCTAGATTTAGATGCTCATTTAGGAATATTCGCACAAGGGCGTCACAGTCCTCGTCGATATCTTTTCTGGGATACCCTGAAATAACAGATTGCGACGTCTGCCTCGGGCTTCACCGTCAATACTTTTGTACTCTAACAGTTTTATTCTGTCTGTATCATAATTAGTTTGGCTCTGGATTTCATTTACCTGACACTCAACGTTGTTCTACCGACCGTGTACATTCCCCGTACTTGTCAAGAGTTCAAAAAGTGTGTTCAACTTTTCATCCTTGTCAAAACCCTGAAATTGTGCTTTAGACACCTTAAAATGCGTCTCTGTAATATTAGACGCCTGATAGGTACCTCCAGTGGACCCCCTTTGTCTTTTTTTCCGCCCAACTCGAGTCCAGTTATCTTCGTCGTCGTCGTCGGCAAGTCGCGAAAACCGGTTTCCTGAATCACGCCACCCGGTCGGCTCATCACAAAAAATAATGTTACTTGCCATATTCCACCATTTTGCTAAAAATTCTCGATACGATATTATATCATTATAATATTATATGATACTGTAGTTATTGAAGCAACTAGTCACAAGTAAATACGCCTATACCACGGAATTCCTTCGAATTCTTCTTTACGAAATAATCCAATAACTGCTCGACAAAATACGTGTCATCATGCTCAATATACTATATTTAGGCATATTTTAAGCTGTCTTTCATAACAATGTATCTATAATTACATTTATACAACATCGTAATAAAAAATAAAATGTTTCTTTATAGTTTGATGTTTATGTTAAATTCCCTTTTTATACACCTGCTTCGATTTTAGCTTTACCTTAGTTGCTCAGTAATTGCAAAAAATAATAATAATAAATAAATAAATAAAAACAACAAAATAAATCCATAATTATATTTACAAAACATCTCAAATCAAAATAGAAATAAAATATCTTTTTATAGACTGCCTTTTAAATTCTTTACCTTTTTATATACACCTGAATTACACCAAATAATCATGTACTGTAACACAAAAATGCTGTCCAATAATATTTCTGTCCTAGCTATAGGCTTTTCGTCATCTTTAAAATACACAAGAATCTGTTTAAGAGATACCAATATATTTTAGATCTGTTTGCAATCCTGGTTCGTAAACCATTGACTGTGAGTAAATGAAACTATTAAATGAGTTATTTTGAAAAAAAAAAATAACAAGTTTTGTGTTGGAACTGCATTTCGAAAGGGATATTGACAATCATCGGTATTTTGATCAAAAGACATCCAATCAAATATCTACTGAGCAACGTGGAAACCGGATTACAGAAATTTGACATAACCAGTGTATTATTTTATATGACAAGATACCTGAAACTAGTTGGCATGAAGCTTTAATGCAAACGAATTAAGTGAGTGAGTGAGTGAGTGAGTGATAAGTAAGTTCCTTAATCTTAATTCAATAATTTAATGCATATTTACCTTAGAGAGGGTTGCTTGTTTACTTACACCAATCTTCCAAGAGACCCTCCATTAATCATACAATATCAACAACTATCAACAAACAAAATATGGGTATGAACAAATGAAACGTATGCATGAGAAAAATGACAGTGGTAAATCATTTACAAATATAAAAAATAGCAATGGTCCTAAAATAGATCCCTGCGGGACTCCGCATTTTATAATATCTCTTCCTCGCGTTTTATTCTTTACAGAATTTACATTTAAATTAGTCATTTAGTACAAACCTACACTGCATTAACTTTGCTATGTCAGCGGTTCTTAATACAAATCTGAATCAAGCTCTTTTCCATCGAATTCTTTTTTTTTTAGCCAGTCATGTCAAATTCAATGTCGCTTAGAATCTCTATTTTGCACGGGAATTAAAAACTGCTTTTTGACGTTGACGAACGGACGTGTCACTGTATATGTACGCAATTATAGTACGGCCATTAAAATTTACGGAACTGTTCACACAAATAGGTTAACATAGAAGTGGAGGCAATGATCAGGAATCGATACAATCAACCCACAGCTCTCATCAGAGACACCACAGGGAAAGAAACACAAACATAAAACAACAGACCTAATGGAAACATCAATAGCGGAAAGCCAAAAGGACAGTTACTTTCCTACAAAATAGCCAATAGGCTATCCAAAATAAAATAATATAAGTGACACAAACACCCAAAGACAAACCATAACAAAAATAAACCGCTACAGAAGAACCGCCTGGGAACGGTCAGCGGAAATGAAGTCCACTACTGAAATGAGAATAAAGAAAACTTTATTTTTTCTTGTTACGTGGAGTACACAATTTGCATCAGGCTAAAACATATGTCATCAAAATTACAAGTCATAAATCAATAGAACAGACATATTAATCAATAGAACAGACAGATTTCAACCCCTGAACGCTGTTTTTGTCCCCTGAACGCTGTTAGCGCATAATTGAGATAATATCGGATTTTTGAGACTCATAAAAGAATATTGCATTAACCATACTTTATTATCTGTGGCGACGTTATGCAATTCAGAGAAGTAAAATCATTCTTCGATACAAAAAGATTGTGTACAACATAACTGTTATACGACAAATTGCATGCATGGTAGTTAACCCAATCACGGTTGACAACTTTGCTTCCCTCTTTAATTGCACGCCGGTGGGTCAGGCCTCGGATTCTATGGCGGTTCCAACGTAAAGGCTTATTGAGAGTTAGAGAGATCTAATTCAAGGTAATGTTGGTTGGTGCCTGATGCTCTTGTCTGTGGTCGGGCCCATCTGAGTCTAACTGTTGTTTTTCTTTTGCTCCAGCATTTCAGTGGTTTCTTGCTGTACAAAATTTGGACATAAATATATAATTTTCCGATGGGCTACCTTGCGAAACTGATTCAATTCCAATGATTATACAAATGATTGGGTGATAAAATTCAAATCACAATTAATTAGTTTCTAAGATTGAAACACACACACACACACACATACGCACAAAACTATTCATGTGGGGTACCAGGCATGTGAGTTCCACAATACCTTATGGGTCCGTCTTGTGGGGAACTGCCAGTGTCTCTCGTTTTAAAGGAAGGTATTTGTTGTTCTTCAAGCTTTTTCATTATCGTCGTCTTCCATTTCACTGTACGCATCATTTGCATTTCCTTTTTTGATAAATTTAGCACATTACGAAGACACAAATGAATGTTTTTCAACTAACTGGAAAAAAATCGCTTCTTTCAAGGAGACATCCGGCCAATATTAAATATGGAAATCCTTTTGAATACGTTTTGTACTTTGTAGTGTTCTTATTTTGGCAAATATTCACGTAACGGCCCATATTTGCAAACTGTGTGCATTGTCATGTGGGGAACTGTGTACTTCTTTCTGGGGTACTACCCCAGAACGAATAACACAGTTCCCCACAAGCCAGTATTACCACCACAAGACAATACACACTATTGGCAAACAGGTCATTAACATATGTTTTGTCAGAGCAGTTCAAACTTAACAACAAAATATGAAATTGTTCTTACTAGGTACTCAGGAAAGAAAATATAAACGACAAAAAAAAAAAAAGCTCTCATGGATAAAATCCAAAGTCCAAAAGCTAGACCAAGCCGGAGATTCGGACATCAGTTCTCCTATTTTCGTCTTCGCTTAAACACGTGTGTATTGGGCAGTTATGATGATACCGTCGTTATAAGTTACCCACAAGACTCTAAACATTTCCACTGGTGGTATCCAGAGATACCCAGAGCAGAGTAACTGATTTTTCACTTTTAATATTTTTTTTATATATATATTTAAAA
Source organism: Lucinisca nassula (assembly GCA_963580285.1). NCBI lineage: Eukaryota > Metazoa > Mollusca > Bivalvia > Lucinida > Lucinidae > Lucinisca > Lucinisca nassula. Next base: position 25,613 of record CAUZLF010000091.1, on the reverse strand, counting down.
AAAAAATGTCACTTTCGAGAAATAAATTTAGTCGCTGACAGGAAGGAAATGCTTAATAAACGGGAACTCCATCTACTAGCTGATACATTCACATAAAGCCTAATTACAGAATTCAAAAGGATAACCCTTTTATAGAACATATTCAAGCGTTTTATATTTAAAGATTTTTATTCATTTTCTAACAGTCGCTAACGACGCCTCTGGGGCCGGGCCGCGTAGCGCGTCTGACTGAGAAGCCAAAGGTTGCGGTTTCGAAACCCGGCTCGTTCACATACTTTCGAGGAAATTGATTATGAAATATTTTCTATGATCATTCTCCTCCTTCCGCTAATTCAAGAAGGGCAGTTGTCAGTTACTGGCGAAAGTATGTGCTCTCAGTACTGGTTAACCGCTTAGGTCTAAGCTTGCCAGGAAAGGTGTGGTTAGGTTAACTGACCGCGCACGATATAATCCTAATGGGTTGAAAGGGCCTTCTGGTTTCAGACAAGAATATTTTTAAAGCCTTTCCCTATACAAAGCTATTAAAAACCAGTTGGCCCCGGGGCGGGGCATTTTGGGCTCCAGGGCTTTAATTTGAATAACTTTGGTAGAGGTCCACTCGACGAAGCTACATACCAAATATCTAAGACCTGGGCCTTCAGGTTTCTGACAAGAAGACTTTTTAAGCTTTTCTTTATATAACTCTATGTAAAATCAGTGGCCCCGGGGCGGGGCCATTTTGGGTCCCAGGGCTATAATTTGAACAACTTTGGAAGAGGTCTATAAGTCGAAGCTACATACCAACTTTGGTAGAGGTCCACCAGACGAAGATACATACCAAATATAAAAGAACTGGGCCTTCAGGTTTCTGACAAATAGACTTTTGAAGGTTTACCCTATATAACTCTAAGTAAAACAAGTGGGCCCCGAGGCGGGTCATTTTGGGCCCAATTTGAACAACTTTGGTAGAGGTCCACTAGTCAAAGCTACATACCAATTATTTCAGACAAGATTTTTAAAGGGTTTTCCCTTTATTAGTCTATGTAAAACCAGTGGGCCCCAGGGCTATAATTTGAACAACTTTGGTAGAGGTCCACTAGAGGAAGCTACATGCCAAATATCAAAAACCTGGGCATTCTGGTTTCAGACAAGAAGATTTTTACAGGTTTTCCCTATATAAGTCTAAGTAAAACCAGTCGGTCCCGGGGCCGGACGAAGCTACATACCAAATATTAAAGACCTGGGCCTTCTGGTTTCAGACAAGAACACTTTTTAAAGGTTTTGCCAAATTAGTCTATGTAAAACCGATGGCCCCGGGGCGGGGGCATTTTGGGCTCCAAGGCTATAATTTGAACAACTTTGGTAAAGGTCCACTAGACGAAGCTACATGCCAAATATCAAAGACATGGGCCTTCAGGTTCCTGCCAAAAAGATTTTTAAAGCTTTTCCTTATATAACTATATAAAATCAATGGGCTCAGGGCGGGGGCATTTTGGGCCCCAGGGCGATAATTTGAACAACTTTGGTAGAGGTCCAGTCGAAGCTACATACCAATTTTCAAAGACCTGAGCCTTCTGGTTTCTGACAAGTAGATTTTTGAAGCTTTTCTCTATATAAGTCTATGTAAAACAAGTGGGCCCCGGGACGGGACCATTTTGAGCCCCGGGGCTTTAATTTGAACACTCTTGGTAGAGAGGAACTAGATGAACCAACATACCAAATTCGGTAACTCTAGGCCTTATAAAGATTTTTAAAAATTTTGCCATTTGGTTGCCATGGCAACCAGAGTTCAACTTGGATTCAAGGTTTTTGAACAGCTTTCAGTAAGTACCTCCAAAGGATCATTCCTGTGAAGTTTGGTCCAAATTGGCCAAGTATAAGTATAAACATATTTTATTGCATCATAAATCAAGCAACAGGTGGCCAAGTGGTTTAGGAGATGTCAATTGTCGACAGACGACGGACGTACGACGTACGGACGCGTGAGCACTGGCCTATCTGAATAGCTCACTGAGCACTATGTGCTCAGGTCAGCGAAAAATGTTTAAGCAACTTCTCCTCCTAAACAATATGTAGCAGGTGTGCGATCTAGGGCCATCATGGCCCTCTTGTTTAAACTTAAGTCCATATTTAGCACTTTTTTTTGCACTCGTAATCTTTTAGTGATTTTGTGATTTTTAGTGTCGCCACACTGTCCCAAAGGACCAGCTTTGGTAATGGAAGAAAACACAATTATGTTATTTCATAATACAGATTTAATGACAAGCTGACAGTTAATTGCTATAGGAACAGTAGTTTATCAAAACACAAGCGATCAAAGTAGGCCTGATATAGCTGAGTTAACACAGTTAAGCGAGAGTATTTTCCTATACATGTAGTTAACACTGCAGCACTGTTTTTAAGGCAACTTGATGGTCAGCCATAATCTGACCCTGTACAAACACAGGAGGCACGAATATGTGAAATTTTGCTTCCGAAGCTCTTCGTTTGAGACTCTCGAAGCCAAATATAAACATCTCCGGCCTGCAGGATCTTTTTGGGGCCCAGATCATCACAGTCCCTTCATCAATACACACTTGGACGTCCTTGTCCTACATACAATCATTGCAAAATACAAATACTTCCGGATTACTGTTTCTTAAGGATAAGGATTTTGAAATTTGACCTACACTGCCATTATCTCAGAAAACTTGGGACCTTCTTTATTCATTTGTACAAACTTGAAAGTCCTTCTAATGATAATAAAAATCTAATGTTGACACTTCTGGCTTATTGACTGACTGTTTGGGATTAAACATCGCATCAACAAATAATAGGTAATATGGTGACTGACAGAAGAGAACATTTTTTAAGTTCACATATCAACTCTCACTTCACAGAGACAAAAATATGAGAAATGGAACTAAAATCTTGTAACATGCTAGAATATCTAGATACATGACATCCAACTGCTTTGAGCCCTTTCAGTCACCTCTTACGACTGACTGGTTGATTGTTTCAGGTTAAATGTAGTACCAACACAAAATAGGTTATATGCCGACTGACAGGAAAGAACATTTCAGTTCAAAAATCACCTTTCATTTACAAAGTTTTAAAAATAGGAGAAATAGAACTAAAATCTCTTACAACACGTACATATAGCCAAACAGTGGTGACATTCTAACCACAGGGGTGTATTTTTTTTTTTTTTTTCATTTTTGAGAAAAATTCTGGTAATTGCTAAAATAAACATTATTTCTAAATTATAAATTTGAAAATCCCATCATTGGAGCAACCAAGTATTGAGCTCCTTCACTTGTACATACTTTAAAGGGAGCCCCGTGTGGTACTGGGGCTTACAGCGTTACGACAGTATGGCCATGTGCATATCGTAAACAGCAACCAAAAGGGCACTTTACAAATATGGAATATCAGGTCTGGGTATTTCAGCAGATAGGAATTTAACTGAATTGGGTTCAACATCCCAACAACACATTATAGGTTATATGGGAACTGACAGGAGAAAACATTTAAGTTAGCAATCACCTCTCACAAACATCAACATAAAAATATGACAAACGGAATAGATGGGAATAATTTAATTCTATTTCTCATATTTATATCTCCATGTAAATGAGAGGTGATTTGTGAACTGATATTTTCTTTCCTTTCAGTCGCTATATGACATGGCCCTTACCAAGCTAAATTTAAATGTCACGTCCACTTATTAAATCTATCCAATCCAGGATTTCAATTAAATTTACGTTCATACGTTCAAAATTTGAAGAGTATAGATCACGATCAGATCTGCTATGGATCCATTCTGTATGCAAATAGGTAGGAAGTCATGCTAAGCACGATTTGGGTTATATAAATCAAATGTTCACTGACATTGTTCACTAACATTGTATTTTCATTGCAATGTATTTTGACCCAAAATCAATTAACCCTTATCCTGCCATATTCATCTTATGTTGCATTTGCAAGCAGTATAGATCCAGATCTCGGCTCCTGAAGGAGCCACCTGATCAGGATCTATACTACTTGCCATTCTTATTTTGAACTTAAAATACATGTAATTTATTACACTTATAGCTTGGATTGGTCATAATTCTCGAGTATGTGGGCTTTGTGGATTTTTGTGGCAGGCTAAGGGCTAACTATACAAACCAGTTAAAAAGATGCTATAGTGACAAACATGTGTTAAAGAACTTAAGTAGCTCACTGAATGTTGAAGTTAACTGGACAAATATTAGAAAAAGTTTGAATAATCACAGTAAACCATGTCAACCGGATAAGAAGTGTAGCAGGAGTTATGCGGAAATAAAAAAGTTTAACAGACAGGACAGTGGAGAGCACCATACCATAATACATCCCTTCTAAATAAGGGGTATAGCAAGAGCTGTCAGCAGACAGCATAGCTCATCTGGATCTAAGGACTAAATGCCCCTTTGGCCTATCGGGGGAGGAAGGCAGCATTAAGGTCATAGTTGTTATAGGGGAGGGGTGCTGCTGATAAAACTTTGGACCCATGTGTATCATCAAACTGAACATGAACCAAATCCAACACATGCTTTTGAAATCTGAGCTTTTAAAAAGCTTTAACATAAAGCTTTAGCGTAAAATTTGACTGTGACCTTGACCTTTCGGCCATCTGAATAAAAGTCTGGACCTATATCCATCATCATACCAAAAATGAACTAATTCAGTCATATAGTTTTGAAATTATGAGCTCTAGAAATTCTTAAACATGAAATTCCAGTCTGTTACCTTTACCTTAAAAGCATGGGCATATATTGAATCGCTGCTCTTTCACAGATTTTGTCCATTTTGCAAAAGCTGTTTGTCTTGTTTACTTTAGATTGCTACCTCGTCAATATAAACTGACCAAATGAGACAAGTCCTTGGGTACACAGCCTTATATAGGCAGAGAATAGTAGGACATCACTGCATACCTCCTTCAATATGAGACTCTCAACATATCAGTCAGCCCTCGTAAATTACCTTTTTTTATACAGCCTGTCTGTATGCTCAGAACAAGTCCTTTCATTGCAGTTATACACTGTAATCATTGCATACACAAATGAATGTTAGGTGATACAGACCTTTTTGACGGCATTCAATTGCATATATTTACATTTCCAGTGTAAAGTCTAATGTAAACCTATAGAAAACAACTGCGTTCATACTTCCATGAACGCATCGAATCGGATGATTTTAAGTGACATCATTCTAAACCATTGTTCTCTACGGGCGTTGATGACGTCAACGCTGCTCCGCTCGTTGTAGAAAAACAGCGTGTAAATGTTTTTCAACTTTAAAAAGTTGCCCTACAAGCATTTTTTCGCCCAGGGATGCGGGGCAAATAATGTAAATATGTAAAAAAAAAAATTCTGCTTTTCATGAAAGTATGAATGACAGTGGGTCGCTAGCAAAGTTTACATGAACCCCTTCGGGGTTCATTTACTTTGCACGCGACCCACTGCGTTCATACTGCAGAAAAATAAATTTCATTTCTTAAATAAACAGCTTTTATCACTATGCAATAACATTATGGAATAATGGAAGGTTATAAAGAATTAAAAGACGAAAACATTTAACTAAAGGTATTAAAACATTGTTTTAAATAGGTGTTATTTTTTAATGGAGACCCTTTGTCATTCATGCAAAACAGAAGTGAAAGCAATGATCAGAAATCGATACAATGAACCCTAAGCTCCCATCAGAGACACCAAAGGGAAAGAAGCACAAACATGAAACAACAGACCTAATGGAAACATCAATAGCGGAAAGCCAAAAGGACAGTTACTTTCCCACAAAATGGCCAATAGGCTACCCACAATAAAATAATATAAGCATCACAAACACCCAAAGACAAACCATAACAAAAATAAACCGCGACAGAAGAACCGCCTTGGAACGGTCAGTGGAAACGAATTCCGCTGGGGGGTTAAATCGATATTACGTGGCCACAGTCCTCGCCCATACTTCCGTCGCGATTTAGACAAATAATTTGTTCAGTCCGCATGAAGGCCTCCTAACTCATCGGTGCAACATCTCCGTGAACACAAATAATCAAACAACCACAGAGATGAAACAACGGTGAGGACTCAACAGCAAGAAACCACTGAAATGCTGGAGCACAAGGAAACCAACAGATAGACTCCGATGGGTCCGACCAGAAATAGAGCATCAGGCACCTGCCAACATTACCTTGAATAAGATCTCTCTAATTCTCAATAAGCCTTTATACTGGAACCGTCATAGAATCTGAGGCCTGACCCACCGGCGTGCAATTTAAAGAGGAAAGCAAAGTTGTCAACCGTGATTGGGTTAACGACCATGCATGCAGTCTGTCGTATAACATCTATGTTGTACCCAATCTTTTTATATAGAAGAATGATTTTACGAAATTGGGTGCTGAAGTCATTGCGGTTATATATTTTTCTGGATTTGAATACTAAGTCACCATAAAATTCGGGTTCCGATAGACCTTGTTGCAGGAGAGATTTAAGTCTTATATTGAATTTTGAAATTAAATCAGAATGACGTCTATAAAATTTTGAAAAGGCTTTGCGTAGTTGACTGCAATGCAAGGGTAAGCTACCTTCTTCAAGTTTAACCCTTTTTGTACAATATGGAATCTTCCACCTTATAAAAAGCACAGAAACATCTCAAAATTTAGGGGTGTCAGGTTGTTTTCTTCAAATTCGATTTGGGAAATGGTTGAACTTTTTGCAAACAGTGTAGGCTCTGACCAGACGCCGCCGCATTCTGTGGCATCTGATCTGGGCCTGCACTGTCTGCTGATTAACCGTTTCGGGGTTTCCAGTACAAAATGGGTTGTGATTACTTGTGTCTAAGTTCAAGTGCCGTTTGAAAAAAAAAAATTATATCCATCTTCTGGGTTAGACTTTAATTCATAAATATATTAGGTGTTGCGTTACTTATTTTACAAAGTTTAGTTTTCATTTTTCGGTGTTGTTCTTGTTCCTTTGCTTTGGAGTTAAACAATCAAGTTAACAATGACCTCATTTTCCAGGTCTGCACAGGATGATGGGTCAAATACCATCCAGATTAACCCATTTTGTACCAGATGGAATCTTCCTCCCCATATATAGCAGGACTCCATTTCAAGATTTAGGGGTTTCAGGTTGTGTTCTCTTCAAAATCTATTTGGAAATTGGCTGAACATTTTGCAAACAGTGTAGGCCCTGATCAGACGCCGCATTCTGTGGCGTCTGATCTGGGCCTGCATTGTTTGCAAACTACCTGTTTTGGGGTTTCCAGTACAAAATGGGTTAAGCTTGTGTGAATGATCTCTCTCATACGGGCTGGTGGAATTACCTTGAACTTGCATGGATATACTTGAACTTGCATGGAATTACCTTGAACTTGCATGGATATACTTGAATGTGCATTTTTGATGACCTTGACCTCATTTTCAAGGACAGTACATGATGACACTGGTCTAATATAAGCCAGATCTTTTTTTTTTTTTTTTTTTTTAACTCTATCTCTTAAACTTGTGGCATTTGTATGACTAGAGCTGCGGCCCCCGCCCATAAGGGCTTGAAGAAATATATGGGCTGCATGATGCTTCTACGCAGAGCTGAATCTGGCCCGCACTCTAGTACTGGTAAACCGCTTGGAAGATCTAAGCCTGTCCAGGAACCGCGGTGCGAGGCGGACCGTCCATGCTTATAAACTCTATTGGTTTCATTGGGCGACAGGGCTTGAGATGTCATTTCATCTCAATGTCGGGTAAAAGTCCCACAAAATTGGAAGCAACGTCTCCAAAATGACCTTTACAGTGTTGACGGGGACGTTAAACCTCAAATCAAACAAACAAAAGAATGACTAGAGCTGATCTTATGCCTTTGGGTTGGTCAGCTTTTGGTGACTTTGATCTCATTTTCAAGGATTACAGGACAAAATGTGTAGTGCTGGTATAGCCCCTTGGGCAGTTTCATAAGAACCTGTAGGCAGTTATTTCTTTTTACATCCACTAACAACAGCGGCCACAAAAAGACAGGGGACCTCGCTTTAAAGACTCATCCGAAAGTCTGGAGAAGCCCGGAACATCATTTTAACAAGTCCGTGAAATGAACGCACCACTGAACCCCACTTTATGTAGAAAAAGCTAGGGTTTACTGGGGTATACATATTTTTTCTTATTTCTGCTCCAAGACATAGGTTGTGGGTACTTGTTAGAATGGCCTCAATGAGGCTGTTCTAACAAGTACCCATAACCTATGTTTGCATTATAGATAAAAAAAAGATATCACAGATTTTCATCAGAAAAGTAGACATTTTGGACATATGAAAAAAATACTTTATGTTGCGCGGGTGTGTTATCATAATGATCAAACATAGGCAGATTCTTACTAAACTGAAATGGCTGTGTCACTGAGTCATTATTACAAGTACATTTACAGTCAAGTTTGTTTGGGCTGTATCTTGGGGCCCCTTTTGGGTTAATTGTTACTTGACTGACACAGTTTGTTACTTAGGAACAATTAGAACTTAGGTTTTGGGTACCTTGACCTGAAGGGATTATTATAAGTTTTCAAATTTAACCAAAGTTAGCTTATTTGCACATGTAATGTGTTTGCTGTGCCCAAAATCTTCAATATATGTTTGTTTGTGTTCAGGTTTTACAACCCTATCAACACTACATATTTACCCGTAGGTCATTTTATAGATGTTGCTTCCGATTTTTAATCCGACATCGAGATGAAATGGCATCTCGAGCCTTACTGCCAAAATAAACGCTAGGGTTTCAGGAATGGTCCGACTCACACCACTTTTTATGCCCCCGTAGGAGGGCAAATAGTTTTTGCACTGTCCGTTTGTTTGTGGGTTTGTGTGTTAGTCCCCACCCTTTTGTGATGCAAACTACATGTACTTCCTCATTTCTTCACCGATGAGCTGAAACTTTGCGCATGCATTCCTTGTGAGGTGCAGGGGTGCCTAACACAATTTTCACATTGGTCCTATCATTTACGTCGGAGTTACGGCCCTTTATTTAAAAAAATGCGCTAAAAAACTTGTGATGCGAACTTCTTCCACATGTCTTCACCGATTGAGCCTCACTCAATTTTCACATTGGTCCTATCATTTACGTCGGAGTTACGGCCATTTATTTTCTAAAAAATGCGCTAAAAACCTTGTGATGCGAACTTCTTCCACATTTCTTCACCAACTGAGTTGAAACTTTGCACATGCATTTCTTGTGAAGAACACAATTTTTACTTTGGTCCTATCATTTACGACGGAGTTATGGCCCTTTATTTTGTAAGAAAAAGTGCGCTAAAACTCCTTGTTTTTTAAAAGTTTAACATTGGCCATAATTTTCTATTTATATGTGATAGCTATATAGGGCTTTCATATTTCACATGTGCATTGCTTGTCATAAGACCTTTCTAGTGGTACCATAATTTTTGACCTCGTCACCTTGACCTTGACATTAAACCTACCTACTTTTTAAAAGCTTTAACATTTGCCATAACTTTCGAGTGGGAAGAGGTAAGGCTTTCATATTTCACATGTGCATTCCTTGTCACAATACCTTTTTAGTGGTACCATCAATTTTTATCTCGTGACCTTGACCTTTGACCTACTTTTTTAAAAACTTTAACATTGTCCATGACTTTCTATTGGTAAGTGATAGGGCTTTCATATTTCACATGTGTATTCTTTTTCACAAGACCTTTCTATTGGTACCATAATGTTTGACCTCGTGGCCTTGACCTTGATATTTGACCTACTTTTTAAAAACTTTTATTTCATAACTTTCGATTGGTAAGTGGAATGGCTTTCATATTTCACATGTGCATTCCTGGTCACAAGGCCTTTTTAGTGGTACCATAATTTTTGACCTCGTGACCTTGATATTTGACCTACATTTTAAAAACTTTAACATTGGCCATAACCTTCGATTGTTAAGTGTTAGGGCTTTCATATTTCACGTGTGTATTCTGTGTCACATGACCTTTCCAACGATCCCATAAATTTTGACCTTGTGACCTTGAACTACATTTTTAAGACGAGCATTGGCCATACCTTTCGATTGCTTAGTGATACTGCTTTCATATTTATCATGCGCTCTCCGGGGGCATCAGTGTTTCACAAACACATTTTGTTCTGGACAGTCTTCATCATCATCAACGGATTTTTGATTAACGTGCGGGAACAAGGGCAATGTCCACATAAGTGGCCCCCTTCCAGGTAGCTGGCTTGCTGCACGCACCGCAGATCTTACACCAGATCTCCAGGCTTGTCTATCATGAGGACCAATAGCAGTGAGCTTCCATTCTCTGTCCCACAAAATTGGAAGCAACGTCTCCAAAATGACCTTTACAGTGTTGACGGGGACGTTAAACCTAAAATCAAACAAACAAAAAAAAAAACAGGTCATCATGGGCTTTCTAGGTCCCCGCTTTCCACCTATATATACCTGTATGTCACAGGCAGTCTTGACTGCACTGTTGAGTGTTCCACATGTCCATACCAGAGGAGTCTTCTCTCTTTCAGGATGAGGTCCAGTTACTCAATGCCAATATGCTAAAGTAACTCACTGGACCTGATGGTGACAGCGTCCTGTGGCTTGACATTGCAGTTCTGTCTGATCATTGCCCTGTCATTCCGAATGACGTTGAAGGTTAGGCTTTGTCAATGGTCATGTCTCACTGGCATGGAGCATTGCGCTCCGCGCACAAGAGCTGTACACACGGCCACGTGTCTTGAACGAGATATGGCGGGAAGAGAGAACTGGTAGCAACTCCTTGAATTTCTTGCAGGCTGTTTTCACACGTGATGTGGTTGGAAGGTCGCAACCACCCGCTGCTGAGAGCATATCACCTTGGTAGCAAAAGGAAGCTACAACCTCCAGCTTGTCGGATCCGACTTGGATTTTTGTGTTCACGGAGATGTTGCAATGATGAGTTAGGAGGCCTTCATGCGGACTGAACAAATTATTTGTCTAAATCGCGACGGAAGTAAGGGCGAGGATTGTGGCCACGTAAAATCGATTTAAGCCCCCCAGTGGAAATCTTCCACTGACCGTTCCAAGGCGGCTCTTCTGTGGCGATTTATTTATGTTGTTGTTTGTTACTTACTGTGTGTATCACTTGTGTCTTTTGGTTTTGGATGGCCATATGGCCATTTTGTGGGAAAGTAACTGTCCTTATGGCCTTCCTTTGTTTAGGTTTCCATTATGGTCTGGTCGCTTAATGTTTGTATTTCTTTCCCTTTGGTTTCTTTTATGGGTGGAGTAGGTTAATTGTATCAATTCCTGATCTTTGTTTTACTTCTACTTGGGACTTCCCTCTGTGTTCTGCCATCCAAGGGGCCGTGTACACCTGTAATCAGGGTCCTCTTTTTATTTGGTTTTGGTTTTACGGCCCTTTCAAGATTATTTCACTCATATCGAGCCGACCGTTAATCAGAGGTGGGCGAAAACCGGGGTACCCGGAGAAAAAACACCTAACCTTCCGTTGATCAGGGTCCTCTATCAAGCGCTTGAGCCCACTGCATTTCTTGTGCACCCAGAGCTTGCAGCCATTACAAAAGATACTGTTGCTGCCCAATTCAATGCGCCATACAGCGCATGGATACTGGCCTGTACTTTGCAGGAGGTCCAGATCTGTACCACAGATCATGATCTGTGTCTTTCCTGTTTTCACTCTCAGCCCTTTCGCCTCCATTGCGTCTTTCCAAGTTAAGAGCCTCCTGACACATTCCTCAAGGGTTTCAGCTATGATGACAAGGTCATCAGCATACAGGCCCTCCAAGGGGACTCCAGAGTGGAGCTCGCATGACAAGGCTTCAAGCACAATGGTGAAAAGCATTGGGGTGAGAACAAAGCCTTGATGAACACCCACCAACGCTTCGAATTCTTCACTGTAACCATCACCAACATGGACACGGCTCCGAGCATTAGCATACATCCCTTGGACCAGTTGCACAATCCACTTGTCCACTCCCAAGTATTTTTAGTGCCCACCAGATGATTTTCTGAGGCACTCGATCAAATGCCTTCTTCAGGTCTACAAAAGCCATTAGAGTCTCCTGTTGGCCGCCAGATACTTCTCTTGCACCTGCCGTACACAAAAATTGCGCCTGTTGTGCCTGTTTCTGGGACAAAGCCAAACTGGGAAACGTCAATGGACACCAACTGCCTAATGAGGCCATCCACAATCCTCTCCAGGACTTACATCTGTTCTGTCAGCTTGAGACCACGTTAGTTGCCCCGTTCCAATGCATCGCCCTTGCCCTTGTAGAGACAGACAATGAAACTCTGTTCCCAGTCAGAGGGTACCTTTCCATCACGGATGATTTTAGCTGCAAGGTTCCGGATCATCGAGGCACCAACATCACCTGCAGCTCTTATCATCACCACTATGCCAGAAGGGCCCAGTGCTTTGCCAGTCTTCATCGGAGATATAGCCTTCTTATCCATATCAATAGTGATTGGGATGGGCAGCCCTTCCACTCGTGGTTCATCACAGGTGGTCTGGGTCCCAGTCAAACTCAACATTGAGTAGCCTTTGGTAGTGTTCTAACCAGGCCCTCTGTATTGAGTCTTCACTCAATGACATCTCCCCTGCATCATTTTTACTGGTTTGTCACCTACAACATCGGCATTCTCGCTTCTCATCTGGTTAGCAAGGCGGTATACTGACGACTTAGGGTAAATATTCTTGTAGATCTCCTCAGCTTCTTGGCCAGCATGGTGCACTGCACGTCCGGCTATGCGTTTGGCCACAAAGTATGATGCTCAAGTGCCCTTACCAGTCTTCCATGCCTTAAAGGCTTGCCGCTTGGCTGCAATGACCTATTAACATGCTCATTCCACCACCAGGTGGACGCCAGCTTGGTGACCCTTCTTAGCGGTTCAGCAGTACTCAAGATCAGTCTGTTTCAGCTCTGCAGGGAAGTACCATGGAGCCAAATCTATTTTTCTCTAAGGCACCTGCCCATCAGACTTGGAGAAATAGATAGGGCTGCATGGTGCCTCCACTGACTGCACATGAGTACTGTTAAACCGCTAAACTAGAGCGTCTAAGCCTGTCCAGGCAAAGTGGTGCAAGTTGGACCGACCCGGCATATAAACCTTTTGTTTGGGCCCTATGCTTCAGATGTCATTTCATCTCAGTTTTGGGTAAAAGTCCCACAAAATTGGAAGCAACATCAACAAAATTTCCTAAAAGTGTTAATGGGGATGTAAAACCTTAACTCAAACAAAAAGTCTTTTTCTCCAACCCCTGATGGACCGCGGGCTGCCCCTTTATATCTACCTTGGCAGAATATGCATAACAAACCATTCACCGACTGCGTCAAAGATTTGACTCTTTGGCTCAGTAGTTACAGTCTTGGATTGTCACCCGAATGGCTTGGGTTTGAATCCAACCAGAGGTAGAAATTTTTTCAGCTATTCCTTTGTTATGGCTTTCATGCTGTAAGAATTTTTGAAAGGCTTTAGTCAAACCTTCAGCAATTCATTGGAACTCTGACCCTGATCTTTACTCTGTTTTTTTACCACTGTCCTGCTGAATAAATATATTTTGCCAGAACCAATCAAATTACTTGATATAATGTGTTCAGTCAAACTTGCAAGCTGTTGATCTTTATCAGATGGCTTCTCTGAAGCTATCTGATATGGATTTATATGCAAAAGTAGAGCATAGCTTGGCTCAGCAATACAAGGTTAATGTCAGCACAGGACAATGCATTTTGTTTTATGTTTGTTGTTTGCTCAGCTGAGCACAAAGTGCTCAAGGTGAGCTTTTGGGACACTATGATGTCCATCCCGTCTGTCAGTCTTTGCTTGTGTGCATTCTAGAGAGCACAGTTTTGATCCAATCTTTATGAAACTTTACCAGAATATTTGTTTAGATAATATCTCAGAAAAGTTCAAATATAGGTCATGTCCAATCAAAAAGTAGGTCACTAGGTCAAATTTTGTTAAAACCTTATGTGTCCCCTAGAGGCCACAGTTTTGCTTCAATCGTCATGTGTAGAAGCCTTCATGGTGTATTGGTTACACTACTCGTCGTGTAAACCAGGGATCGCAGGATTGATACCGGGCTTCTTCAAACTTTTGGTTGAGTCTTTAAACAGAGGTCCCATCTCCGTATGACCTTAGCTGTTGGTGGGACATAACACTCAAACACTCACTCACTCAATCTTCATGCAACTATACCAGAATGTTGTCTGGATTATATCTCGATCAGATTTGAATATGGGTCATGTTTTGCTGCCTTATTAACGTAAAGAATACGGACCTTATAATGACAGTAAAAAAAGCACCAAAAATATCGTGATTACGAAAATTTTGCAATTTTTGCATGCACATCGTGAAAATCAAGCAGTACATGTGTCAAACCATACCGTATTTATCAAATGAAAAAGTTAGTCATTTTTACCTTAAAGAAATCAAAGTTCTAAAAGTGGTGTGTTTTCATTGAATCTGAGTATAATAAGTTCCTGTTCACCACAACTTAAGAAAAGGTTCAATTAATATTATTCTACTTTGATTACACAGAAAACTCAAATAACTGAATCCTGATAAATTGTTTTTTTTTTAAATAGTATAGATCCAGATCAGCTGGCTTACCAGAAGCCAGCTGATCAGGATCTGTACTGTTTTCTGCTTCTGAATTCAAAGTAAAAACTGAAATCATGCAACACAATCGGCTGAAATATTGGGGAGAAGTGTAGCATATTCAGCATGGCGAGGGTCAACCCTTGTCCTGCTGAGTCTGAATATGTCTTTCAAACAATGTAGAGCCAGATCAGATGGCCATCTGATCAGGAAGTACATTGTTTGCCATTCAGTTTATGAATTTGTTGCAATAATTTGCATCAAGTAATCTGATATGTTGTATTCAGTAGTGAGTGTGGCAGATTAAAATTATCAGCATTCTGAGGGTGAAGAATGCATTCTCAAAGGTGCTGATGTTAGCGTTGACTGCTAGTTAACCCTTTTTGTTCCTCTTTATATATAGGAAGTGTCCACTTCAAAATTTAGGTATGTCGGGTTGTGTTTTCTTCAAAATTTACTTGGAAAATGGCTGGCTTTAGCAAACAGTGGAGGCCCTGATCAGACACCACGTTCTGCGGCATCTGATCTGGGCCTGCCCTGTTTGCAAGGGTACCCATTATGGGGTTTCCGGTACAAAATGGGTTAAACCTGACAGTACCATTTTTTCTTATTTTTGGAAGAAAATGAGACGGGAAATATTATTGAACCGTATTCACATAAAATGTCAATTTACCCTGAAAAAATACAATGCTGTGCTTGGCGCTTCAAAAGTTTTTTTTCAGTTTAATGGCCAAGTCAACGATTTTAAGGTCATATTAAGTCCTGTACATTGTAAATTTTACCTCGCAAGAAAAAAAAAGAACTTTTAAGATGAAAATATTGTAATATTTTTCTTACTTCTGCGCAAAATATAGATTGTGGGAACACGTTAGAACCGCCTCATCAAGGCGGTTCTAACTAAAACCAATAATCTATATTTTAGAGCAGAAAAAGGAAAAATAAGGTTTACCCCTGTGAAACCCAGTTTTACAATATAAACCTGGGGTTCAAAGGGGGTCTGAATTATATAGCCTCGTTTTCGTGACGGAAAAAAAGTGGATAGCAATAACAACAAAAACTCTTTCAACATTGTCCGTATATATATATAGTTTAACTATTGACTGGCATTTATTTCAAGATGAAAAAGTATTAATTAAATCACTATACTACATGTATATATCCAACAGATTTATGTGTAACAACAAATAGCAAAACTTGAGCAAATAAAAAACAAACAAGAGGGCCCAATGGCCCTATATCGCTCACCTGTTTACCGGAAAATCATTAGTGTAGGAGACCACTTGATGAAACCTGCCAACTTTTCAAATTTTTCATGGGGGAAATTCTGCGTGTCACGGCATTTTTCAATGGAATAGAGCGCGGAGCATAGAGCTGATGACCGACTCAGTATAGGAAGATAGATAGATAGAATATTTTCCCCAAAATTTCCATGGGGGAGATTTTTTTTCAAACTAGTAGACACACTCCAGTCCACGAGTACAATCAGAAAAATTGCATGTTTACATTTTATGTATTATCCAATAAATCACTGGTATAATACTTAAGCT
This sequence comes from Lucinisca nassula, assembly GCA_963580285.1. Taxonomy (NCBI): domain Eukaryota; kingdom Metazoa; phylum Mollusca; class Bivalvia; order Lucinida; family Lucinidae; genus Lucinisca; species Lucinisca nassula. The sequence continues at coordinate 9,500 of CAUZLF010000091.1, read as the reverse complement.
TCAATAATTAACAGTATTTGCAATAACTAAAGATTGTCTGTCTAAAATTAGGTTCTTTTACTCAGTAACAGTTTTCATGCAAATGCAAGGAGTGCTTAATGTCTGACTGTAACAGCCTTTTATTTTGCAAAACAATTGTTTCTGAAGTGTTAGAACACTCGTTACCAAATAATAATACAATTCTTAGTTTGAGAGATAAAAACTACGATTTTCGTTGTCACGAAAATACGTGACATTGCTCAATGATAAATATTTACTTTCATTACATCTGGGAGAGATTAGATAATTGTTCAAACATACTTACATGAAAAGATCAGCAAAGGGCATCCCTGTTCATGCTCATACAGAGAGAAAACTGTTGGCAACTTGCATTTGTTTGTGGGAAAGAGTAATCTATCATTGGGTTAAAAAATAGTCAATACAGCTAAAAATATACTCAGGGTTTTTCCATCTCCAAAATAGATAGTGAAGAAATCCAAGATATTCCAAATGACTCTCCACAAACAATATGGCTGATAAAAATACCAAGCGTGAGGAGGTGGAAAAATCGTGATTTTTGCCTTATTTTGGCAACACGATCGTGAGGTCAAAATGCATGGAAAAATCGTGAAACTCACTCTTAATGGGTGAAAGTTGGCAGGTATGCCTGTCTACCGGAAAATCATTAGTGTAGGACACTTGACATTGCTACACTAAATATATAAGCTCTGGGCCTTACGGCTTCGGAGAAGATTTTTGAAGCTTTTTTTCCATTATAAGTCTAAAGGAGCTAAGGGGCAGGGGTGTGGCCCATTTGGATCCCAGGGGCAGGGTTAGCAGGACTTATGTAGGTGACTATTTTATATTGCTAGATACAAAATACCTAAGCTCTGTGCTTCACAGTTTCGAAGAAGAAGAGATTGTTTAAACTTTTTTTCCATTACGAGTCTATGGGAGCTTAGGGGCCCCGGGGCGTGGCCTATTTGGACCCAAGGGCATGATTGGTAGGATTTATGTAGGTGACCACTTGCCGTTGCTACATGCTAAATATCTAAGTTCTGGGCCCTGTGGTTTCCGAGAAGATTTTTTAAGCTTTTTTCCATTATGAGTCTATGGGAGCTAAGGGGCTCCGGGGTGTGGCCCATTTGGACCCCAGCGGCATGATTGGCAGGATTTATGTAGGTGACCACTTGCCGTTGCTACATGCTAAATATCTAAGCTCTGGGCCCTGTGGTTTCAAAGAAGAAGATTTTTGAAGCTTTTTTCCATTATGAGTCTATGGAAGCTAAGGGGCTCCGGGGTGTGGCCCATTTGAACCCCAGGGGCATGATTGGCAGGATTTATGTAGGTAACCACTTGCCGTTGCTACAGGCTTAATATCTAAGTTCTGAGCCCTGTGGTTTCAGAACGCCCCCGCCCATAGGGGCTTGCAGAAATATATGAGCTGCATGATGCTTCCACGCAGAGCTGATTCTGGTCCGCACACTAGTACTGGTAAACCGTTTAGAGGATCTAAGCCTGTCCAGGAACCGCGGTGCGAGGCAGACCGTCCATGCTTATAAACCCTATTGGTTTCATTGGGCGACAGGGCTTGAGATGTCATTTCATCTCAATGTCGGGTAAAAGTCCCACAAAATTGGAAGCAACGTCTCCAAAATGACCTTTACAGTGTTGACTGTAAAGGCGTGGCCCCTTTGGACCCCAGGGGCATGACTGGCAGGAATTATGTACTTGACCACTTGCCATTGTTACAAGTTAATTATCTAAGCTCTAGGCCCTGTGGTGTCATAATGGGAAAAATTTAAAGTATCTTCTTCTCTAAGTCTATGGGAGCTATATGTTGCCATGGCAACCAGAATTCCAATCTGATCAGCCCAAAAACCTTTCCCCCTACCTGATTATGTTTCACATGGAATTTGATCAAGATTGGTCATGGGGTATTAGAGATATACTTATTTGAAATTGTTAACGGACACATGTACGGACGCATGCACACACGACGGACAAAATGTGATCACAAAAGCTCACCTTGTCACTATGTGACAGGTGAGCTAAAACATGTATATAATAACGATTACCTTCAATTTCGTTCTAACAGATTCAAGTAAGGCGAAGGAATAAACCTGAATAAAACTACAGTAAAATTCCTATATTAAGACCACCTTTGGGACTGTTCAAAAGTGGTCTTTAAGACCACTTTGAACAGTCCCAATGGTGGTCTTCCATTAGAGTACATTGGATGTAGAAAACAAAAAGAAAATGTAGTTGAAAACATTCAAATATGCTTTTAAAAGCATAATTTGTTTTAATTTTAGGTGGTTTTTATAGGAGAATTTCACAGTATTTTCCACCCTTTATTAATCCTTATCCTGCTGAATCAATTAGATTAGCAACATGATATTTCTAATGTAAAATTAATTTTAATTAATAATATACCTACCCATCACTACAATTTAAGCCTTTTCACCAGACGCAGGCCTGGGTCAGTCTGACAAAAAAAAATCTAGCCAGAAATGCCACCGGCATGTCCCTTTTCCAGTGACCTCCCTAGTGTAGAGTCCTGATTGGTCGCTGATGTCACATGACCTATCAGACCAATGGGTAGACGATACAGGTCACATGAAAACCAACCAATCAAAATTGCTGGTTCATTTCACAAACTGCATGACAAACATGCCATCTGATCTGGATCTACACTGTTTGAAAAGGTAGGGGTTGTCATGTTCAGCTGGATAAGGGTTAAATTAAATTCTTTCCTTTAAGGATTCTTCCAGTGCTATATGTTGGACTGGTCCATTTGTCATATAGGGGGGTCAGGCCTACCCTTAAAGGTGCCTGTATAAGTCATAGCTTCTTGAACACCATGTTTATATAGTAAAACTGGTTTACAGGGGTAAACCTTATTTTTCCTATTTCTATTCTAAAATATAGATTGTGGGACCTGGGCCTGCACTGTTTGTCAAGGTACCCCTTTAGGGTTTTCCAACAGTTAAGAGAAGACACTATTTTCAGAAGAGCTTAATTTATTGCAAAGTGAACATGAATCAGAACTTTGTCTTCCTTCTAAACTGGCAGGTGTCTCCAAATATTGAGTGCTGCATTCACAACTGATTGATTCAGATCAAATTTGGTTTAACATCCCCATCAACACTAAAAAGGTCGTTTTGGAGACAGTGCTTCAAACTGAGATGAAATGACATCCCAAGCCCAGCTGCCCAATGGAAGCAATAGGGTTTATATGGATGGATGGTCCAACTCACACTGCTCTGCCTTGGCAGGCTTAGACCCTCAAAACAGTTTACCAGTTCTCATGTGCAGTTGATTTCAGCTCTGCATGGAAGCAACATGAAGCCCAATCTATTTGTCCAAGCCCAAATGGGTGGAGGGGGGGGGGGGACCTTCAGATCTGGATCAGACTGTCACATTTTGGATCTAGTGCCAATGCAATCTGATCTAGATCAACTTGACATGCATCAACCCGAACCAGATTGGTTGAAAAAACCTTTAAGAGTAGACACCCTTTAGAGATTTTGTTCTTTAAGAGCCAACATCTATGGAGGGATTCTGATTCCAGTCCCAAAATGTGTCTTCCTTAAGGAAAAATATGCCAGATTCATTCAATTCCACTGGACACTCTGCCGGCTGGGTAGTTGTTTTTTGTTTTGTTTTTTTCAACAGACATTTAAAAATATTTTTTCTTATTTTTCCCAGAAAACAGGATTGGACATTTTATGCAATTATTTGCATGAAATGTTGAACAGGAACAGGATTTGACATTTTATGCAAATTGTCTCCTATCAAGAGACATATTGCATGAAATGTCAAATCCTGTTTTTTGGGGAAAATACGAAAAAAATACAAACAATTTGTTGTCTGCTAAATAAGCCCAGAGAGTGGTAAAATTTAACCCATATATGCCAAGTGACTCTTTTCTGGGACATTGGCAAACTGTGCATACCCAGATCAGTCAGATCTGGGTCTACACCGTTTGCTTAAAGAACATTCATTTTTGTAAAATTTGCCACAAACAAAAACAAACCTGACACCCCTATAATTGGAAATGGACTACTCGAAACGCGCAAGGTGGAAGATTATTCCCTTGTCATATGTGGGTTAATAAACCATTTCTCATGTTTGTCTGGCTATGCTCACAAACTTCTCTAGGTGTCACCACAGATTATAACAAATAAAGACTGCTTACAATGTATGAAAATGCAGAACAATGTTCAGAGAGGTAGTTGCTATGAGACGTCAACAAGAGCTGTCAACTGACATGGTAGCTCACATGTTTCTCAAACACAATACAGTGAAACTTCAACGGCATGAACACCGATGGCTCTTTACCATGGTTAACCCATTTAGTACCAGAATCCTCAAAATGGGTACCCTGGCAAACAGTGCAGGCCCAGATCAGAATGCAGCGTCTGATCAGGGCCTACACTGTTGCAAAAAGTTCAGCCATTTTCCTAATCAATTTTGAAGAAATCACAACGTGACACCCCTGAATTTTTAAATGGGCTCATGATATATATAAGGAGGAAGATTTCATTTGGTACAAAAAGGGTTAATTCCAACTTGCTCTTGAGTCCCTAAAAATTATTTCCATAGCTTCAGGTATCCATATATTTTGGATCATTTAACCCATTGTATACTAGTGGACTCTTTCATTGCTATTATGTTGGACAAGTCCATTAGTCATATAAGGGATGTCAGGCCTATTTTATTCTTTTTATTCTATTTTTGATGAAAATTCTGTTAGCAAATAGTGCAAGCCCTAATCAGATGCCGCATTCTGCGGGTCTGATCTGGGTCTGCACTGTTTGCCAAGGTACGCTTTTAGGGGTTTCACTGCATGCAATGGGTTAAGGATGTTTGATTTTTATCATGAAAATGTATGTTGTATGTATTCATCAAAATTTCCTCAATGAGGCAAGTTGTTTGTAGTCATTATTATAATGAATACACACAGCATGTCTTTTTTATGTAATCAAGAAATATCATCCCCAATACGCCTCCGGATATGGTATCATAATCAGCCCTTAGTGGCACTAACTACCACAAACAAATTTTCATAGTCACAAAGTTGTTCAAGTCATTGAAGTTCATGTGTACTTCAAAATCTGTGATTGACTTCAAGGTCACAGGCAGATGTGGATACTGCTAGATAAAACTTCACAGTCCAGTTGTTCAAAGCATCATTAGCTTAACAAGCTCATTTGTGGTCAAATGGTTAACTGTTCTAGCAAAGTCAGTTGCTAACTAGAAATGGTGTTTGTAAAACACAATGCCCCCAACCTTTGCTTGTCCTTAGATGGCAAAATATTCAACAAATATTGTTAAAGACTCAAAAACATACAACAAGAATTCCCCCGAAGGCTATGTCGCGCCTGTGGAGGCGCAAAGTCACCAAACCATGAAATCTAGGTCAAGGTCAAACATGGATGCCTGCATAAAAATTTCACTCCTAGTTCCAAGCATGTACCAAGTATCATCAATGAAACTCTTAACGAGAATTCTATGTTTTTTAATTAAAGGGGAAATAATTCAAGAAGGGGAGATAATTTGGACAAGAAAAAAAATACGGGTCAACTATTTTTTCATGAGGAACTCATATATGAAATTTCAAAACACTAGCATACACGGTTCTGAAGATATGCTATGCACCAGAAAGCAACACAATTGAGTAGCAAAAAATTACAAAGGGCCATAACTCTAACAAAATTTTATCGAATTGGTTGAAAATTTAATCAGGTAATCTCCTCCTTAGTCCCAATCACTATACCAAATATCAAGGCTGTAGCTCAAATACTTTTTGAGATATCTTGCTAACGAGAATTCTATGTTATTTAATTAAAGGGGAAATAATTCAAGAAGGGGAGATAATTTGGACAAGAAAAAAAATACGGGTCAACTATTTTTTCATGAGGAACCCATATATGAAATTTCAAAACACTAGCATACACGGTTCTAAAGATATGCTATGCACCAGAAAGCAACACAATTGAGTGGCAAAAAATTACAAAGGGCCATAACTCTAACAAAATTTTATAGAATTGGTTGAAAATTTAATCAGGTAATCTCCTCCTTAGTCCCAATCACTATACCAAATATCAAGGCTGTAGCTCAAATACTTTTTGAGATATCTTGCTAACGAGAATTCTATGTTATTTAATTAAAGGGGAAATAATTCAAGAAGGGGAGATAATTTGGACAAGAAAAAAAATACGGGTCAACTATTTTTTCATGAGGAACCCATATATGAAATTTCAAAACACTAGCATACACGGTTCTAAAGATATGCTATGCACCAGAAAGCAACACAATTGAGTGGCAAAAAATTACAAAGGGCCATAACTCTAACAAAATTTTATAGAATTGGTTGAAAATTTAATCAGGTAATCTCCTCCTTAGTCCCAATCACTATACCAAATATCAAGGCTGTAGCTCAAATACTTTTTGAGATATCTTGCTAACGAGAATTCTATGTTATTTAATTAAAGGGGAAATAATTCAAGAAGGGGAGATAATTTGGACAAGAAAAAAATACGGGTCAACTATTTTTTCATGAGGAACCCATATATGAAATTTCAAAACACTAGCATACACGGTTCTAAAGATATGCTATGCACAAGAAAGCGTGACGTACGAACGGACGGACAAGCCAGAAGCAATATGCCCCCCAACTTTTTTAAAGTTGGGGGCATAATTAAGGATCTTTTTTTCCAGCAAAAAGGTGCACATCTTTTTGTTGAAAGACAGATGGTCAACAGCTCTTTTAATTGATCCGTCTTCACCGAATGTCCACTTTGTCAAATGTCCACTTAATGGACAATTTCTAAAAAGGTGCAACAAATCATCTAAAACTGTTGCATTAGTTATGATCTTGGGAGCCGCCCCCGCCCACCGGGGCTTGAAGAAATAGATGGGCTGCAGATGTCATTTCATCTCAATGCCGGGTAAAAGTCCCACAAAATTGGAAGCAACATCTCCAAAATGACCTTTACAGTGCTGACGGGATGTTAAACCTCAAATCAAACAAACAAAATGATCTTGCGAATAAATGAGACTCTGTTGCCTAGTGTCTTCTGTAATTAAAGCAAGAGGGTTAAAATGTAAGCTGTGATTACTATAATTGAAATATCATTGCACTGTTTACATTGTTCATGGTATTGTCAATATTCATAAATAGAACTGAGCTCCTTTCATCCACTATTCACTTATTGTGACTTTGATTCACTCAGTTCAGGACAGGTAGATACGAATCAATAACTAATACAGAACAGAGATATCAGGGAAACAGATTTTTTTAGGACCCTGAAGTTGTAGCTTCATTTTCCTTTTATTTTAATTTCAAACAAAACGAAAAAGTTTTTACTTTCAATTAAGAAGTGAGAATGGTCAAATTTTTCTAACTACCTAATGATTAGATCAAGACTCCTGTCACCATTTTGTATGCATCGACCAATAGTCATTTTGTCAAAAACGTTATTCAACCAACTGTCTTTCAATGTAGTGTCGTACAACTCGGTTTAAAGCTTTACCAAATTCAAAACTCCTACAACAACTACAAAACATCTGAAAACAAATGTCAAACAATAGCTAACTTTGGTTTTTAACTCAAGCAACTATTTCACTGACGGTAAGTAATAACCGTATGAACAACATGTACATAAATGATTAAGTAACAATTAAGGTTCCCACATTTTTCAGACAACAAATTCCACAGCTGAAATTTTAAAATTAACTGACATACTAAGAATGAAAAATTATCTCATCTGCTTGTTCAGGTTATGCTTACAGATGAAACTAACACTTTGCAGTGTTAACCCTGATTTTTATAATTCCCTGACATTTGCTTCAAATTGCAATTACCTGTCCTTTAAAAACAAGAAATCCACGGAAAGCAGTGTCGCACCTGCGGGGATTAAGTCACACAAGTTCCTATTTGCATTGAAAAAAAAAATCTATTGATGGGTTAGTTAGTAAGAAAATGGACAAAGTAGAAACTTTGGAATGTCTCTATCAGGGAGATGGTATTTTAGAAAAAGAATGGGTAACTGATAGCTAGTGTCACTCAATTTTACAGGGGAAAGTTAGTATGTATGCAAAATATGATCCAAATCCATCAATTCTTCACAAGGTATTGGGCGGACACCATTTTTGGGCTTGAAACAAGGTCCCAAACTCTGCTGAAACTATATGAAATATGCCTTTTATTATCCTAAGCCATATATTGCCAACAGCAACAGGCTTGCAAAATTTGATTTAAACCTTACCTGTCCATTATTTCACAAGATATCATTTTTGCCAATTAATCAAGGCCAGGATTTCTGCTGAAAGTTGTCGAAAAATGTCATGTGACAATCCCAAGCTAGGTATTGCTAACAAAAATATGTATGCAAAATGTGATCCTAATCCATCAATTCTTTCACAAGATATTAAGCAGAAACCAATTTTGGGCATAAATCAAGGGCCTCTAACTCTGCTGAAATAAATCTGAGATTTATGTGCAAACAATATGCACATCTTCAGACTATTACCTAATCCTCTGTGAAGTTTCAAAACTATTGGCCTAAAACTGCAGGAGGAGTTGCGCTCACGAGACACCCATTGACTATAAGGGTTTTATGTAAAAAATTATTAAGTTAATAAAGCAGAAAAAATTGAAAAAAAAAATCCGAGACTTGTGTGCAAACCATATGCACATCTTAAGAACCCGCCCTAGTCATCTGTGAAGTTTCAAAACGATTGGCAAAAAAAGCAAGAGAAGTTGCATTCACAAGACACCCACTGGCTAACACTTTTAGAAAAAGGGTTTTAGGTAAAAAATGACTAAGTCAAAAAAGCGGAAAAAGTTGAAAAGTATATCTGAGGATTATGAGCAAACAATATGCACATCTACAGACCATGGCCAAAACATCTGTGAAGTTTCAAAATGATTGGCCAAAAACTGTAGGAGGAGTTGTGCTCACAAGACACCCACTGTAAATTGTTGAGAAATGGACAAACAGACAGATTACGGCACGCTAACGCAGGTGCGACAAAAATGATACATTTCTGACTTTTCCCAGATGCATGGGAACCCTAAAAAATAATCAAAGGACCATTCATTCCCACAAAGCTTGGTTGGAATGATCCAATGCTCTTTGGTTGGAACTGAGTTGAATTGGGTTAACATCCCTCCAACACATTATAGGTTATATGGGGACCGACAGGAGAGAACATTTCAGTTCACCAATTACCTCTCATAAACATCAAGATAAAAATATGAGAAAAAGAAACTAAAACCTTCCAACCTGCTGAAATATCGAGTTACACGAAATTCCATTTGTGTGGGCAATTTTAATTGCCTTTTATCACATGTGCATGGCCAAAAAGTGGTGACACAGAAGGTTGAACTACCTCCACTTCAATAAACCTTTCCAACTAGTTGGATTTATCAATTTATCATATAATTCTCCTTGACAGCTACATTGAAATTATTTACTCAGAGTAGGCTTATCTTGTTCTATTCTGTTTGC